>NXFV01000718.1:0-16440 GCA_002803225.1 Gamarada debralockiae | reverse complement strand
AAAAAAAAAAAAAAAAAAAAAAAAAAAAAAAAAAAAAAAAAAAAAAAAGTTTTACGCGGATTGTTTTTTGATTATTGCTTTCCCTGGAGAGTGTGTTTGTGGAGGAATAATGTTTTCCAATCAGACAAAAACGTTCGTAGGGGCGGATTTGTATTATTGGAATAGCGTCCACTCCTTAGTGTTAGTATTGCAAATGGATTTTGTTTTCTTTAATTTGTTGTATTGGTGTCCTAAATCAATATGCTCAAACCATTTTGACTGAAACTTGGTCTTCTCTCCTCTTTATTCCCCCGCTCTTTTGGCCCCCAAACCATTTTATTTATAGTTCTTAGATTTATTAACTTTTACTATTTTATAACATAAGAACTAAGGCATTTATAATATTATCTAACTTTAAAAAGAAAAAGAAATAAAGAGAAGGGCTTAACTTATATAAGAAAGAGAGTTAAGAGGTTAAGTATTATTTATTAAATAAGAAGCTGCTACGACTTTATTATATGCGGCAGGGTGTTTCTCGATATATTGGGAAATGCTGCGGTTCTGCAATAGGCGGACTAGATAGTTGAACACCTAACAGGACATTAGAACTAGAAAAGACAATAAATTGGAGGCGCAAGTTTTGGTTGCGATGACGCATAGTTCTATTGTCGAAGCTGTGTCTGTTGTGGGGCTTGGAAGGGAGTGTGTAAAAGATATTGAGAGAATCAATCGTGGAAAGTGGACCTTGAGGCATTGGAGCACGAGTTGAAAAGAGAGATGGAAGTAGTAGTGAGTATTTTTTTTGCTGAGTGCGGGGGAAGTGAATGCCGGAAAGTTTGGTATCAATGTTGATATCTTGAAGAAGGTAAGAGCTCTTTGTGATCAGTATGGCGCCTGGTTACGTATCGATGGGGGGAAGTATCCCCAGTTTCTCCAAGTTTTTCCCCCTAAATCCTGATTGGCCGAAGCTCATTCCAATTTAGCGTCTGGACTCTTCTGCCGCAGCCTCCCTCAGACTCCTGAGTTACACAGATTAACGAGTTTGTCTCTGGTCTCGAGCTTGCGGATTCTCTTACCGGTGACTGTCGTAAACTTCTCAGCGTAGTAAGCTGCAGTTCCACTCAAGTTTCGCAAGCCTTGTGACTGATAATTTCTCGTCTACAGCCTTACGACTGCGGACTATTCCTAACCCGGTCCCTAACTACTCTTTCAAGCAAATGCTGCCTCGTTACTGAAGATGGGGAAATTCCTCAAACTTTGAACATCGGTCTTGAGAACTCTCGTCG
Organism: Gamarada debralockiae; assembly: GCA_002803225.1. Taxonomy (NCBI): domain Eukaryota; kingdom Fungi; phylum Ascomycota; class Leotiomycetes; order Helotiales; family Hyphodiscaceae; genus Gamarada; species Gamarada debralockiae. The sequence continues at coordinate 15,175 of NXFV01000718.1, read as the reverse complement.
CTTCAGAGCTCTCCCCGTCTACACTGTCCTGCTTGCGTATGGTCGCGAAGGGTTAACAGACATGTTGGCTAGACAAGTGAGCTTGGCACGAGAAATTGCAAAGTGGTTGGATGAGAGTGAAAACTATGAGCTACTTGCTTGTAGTGAGAAAGAAAGTTTTGCGGTGTGCACGTTGTGTCGATGTTTCGGGCGAAGGATGAGGGGTTGAATGAGAGGTTAATCAAGACGATTAAGGAAGGGAGGAAGATTTGGGTTTCTGAAACGACATGGGAGGGAAGGTCGGCGACTGGTCTTGCAGTTAGTACGTGGATGGTTGATGTTGAGAGAGCTTTGAAAAGTTGTGACAGAAGTGTGAACGAGGTTGTATGACCTGGTAGCACTTGTTACCTGTAGGTCAGCCCTGCGTGTATATAGAAATAGCAACGTTGCTTACCACCGTTCAACTACGAAACCTTATCTAATGCGATTCGCTTGGCCCTGAATTACAGGCCTTGTGACCCTATTTGAGGCTCATAGGGGGGTAGATTAGGCGAGAGTATTGGGAGAGTTTCAAGAGAGGCGAGCTCAAACCTTTCTGCAGGCAATCTTGTTCTTTCGAGAGCAATGTAGAATTGCCCATCTGAAGAAGGAGCCGGAAATGCATCTTATCCAACATCTGTCCACAGCGAATACAAGTCAACACAAATCTTCCCACGTTAATTCACAGATCACTCTAACAGGCTCAAGGACTCATCCGAATATCCTTCACATCACCTCGAACCATCCATCCAGCTAGGTAAATCAATCACCGCCACCCCACCATGCCGATTCTATGCCCTGCTACCTACGCCGCCAAAGAACTCAAGGTTGACGACGTCATGAACATCTTAGTGGCGGCTTGGATGAACCATATGTACCTCGAACATTCACAAATATGTTTTGGAAGTTCTTTATTGATGTTGACTCGAATGCTGAAAAGGAGGTCAATATCTGTTTCTGATTGTTTGTTTTGATGCATTGTTGCTTGTAGCTGCTTCTCATTTAAGGTGTTCTGCGCATGTATATGAGCGTATTTGAGGCTAGACTAGAAAGGAGAAAATGAGAGGGATTTGGAAGGACGAGAGAGAGAGAGGGGGACCAGTCAGACATAACTTGATATTTTGGGAATGGGCTTCGTCTATTATCATACATATAATCATACGCCCCATTAATCAAACTTCTGCAGACCCTAAACTTTCAACGTCGACCTTCATCGATCCATTCCTCTCTGCCTTGCCCTTCATATTCAACGTCTTTCCCACCCCGTTCCTAACACCATTAACAACCTCACCACCGCCCTCTCTCCAGCCCTCAATCTTGGAACCCAAATCCATCTTCTCCCTCCTAGCCTCCGCCATCATAAGGCCCGTCTTCTTCCTCTCCTTATCTTTAAGTCGTTTCGCTTTCCCCACCAAATCCCTCGAAATCATAAACATTCCCGATTTCGTAAGAACCCAAGTTAATGAAATATTTGTTGGATACGACAACCCAGCCCAGATGAGCGAGAAGAGAGATGATAAGAAGGAACTGGAGCTGAAGGCCAGGAGGAAGGAAGTGAGGATTATAGCGATTGAGATGGGGAACATGTAATAAAACTGTTCATGGAGAGTTAGGAGTCCGCCGTTGAACTCGGCGGTATTCATCCCGAAGAGAGTCGCGCAGAATCCGAGGGGTAGGAATACGATCGTGACGACGGTGAATAGCATGATGGATCGACCTTGCTTCAACGTTTCAGTAGCTTGTTTGACGGCTTCGCGGGCTTCGATGACGCCGGCTTGTTGTTGCTTGAGCGTAAGAAGATCTTTGAGCTGCATGCAGTCAGCAAAACCTGGCGACGCACAAAAGAGCTAATACTTACGGCAGCAGATGTGCTGTTCGCGGCATCCTCCAACGTCTTAAGCTCCGCCATTCGATCCTGGATTCCTTTTAACAGGGCATCAGCATGTGCAATGATTCTCTTGGCATCCAGGAGCTGTTCCCTTCTCAAAGATTGGTCATCGACAGAAACCACATTTTGGTTCAACATCTCAGCACAAGGATCCATGGGATCTACCATTTTCGGTTGCAGAATCCTCTTGATGTGTTCCACAAAAGATACAGCCACAGCTTGCTGCTGAAGCTGAATCCTGATCATGATATGCAATTCATCAAGAATATCCTTAACTTCCTTCATGAGATTCCCCTCTGGGTTGATATTAAGAAGAGCATTTTGCATTGCTGTATTGCCCGATTTATCCTTTGCGTTGAAGTTTGATGCTAAATGGGTGTATGTCAGGAATTGATCGAATGCTGCAGTTTGCTTGTACGTCTGTCGAGAATCGCTAAGTCAGCGCGACCCTTTTTGCAAACCGTAGGATGAAGGCTTACCACTTCTCTGATCGCATCGGCGAAAAGATCTATTAGTTTCGGTGCCGCATTCGTGGGGTTCGAACGATCGAAGAAGACTCGGGAGCATTGATCGACAATGATGAGCGCAAGGTCGTAGACAGAGCGGATCTCTCCTTCTGGAATAGTTGCAAGACGTGTTTGGATACTTTGGTAGACTGCTGATGGATCCTGATTGCGCCTGCCCCATCTTTCTGGGAAGCAGGTGATGATCGTACCTATCAGTCACCATGTCAGTATTCTTCCGGGACGTTCAACCGGGTCCAGCGACGCTAGAAACCACATACCCTCATCCAAAATCCACATCCACAGTTGATCAACCATAATAACCCTTGGCACCATCTTAACATCATCTTGACACTGCGCACACTTCCCATCCAGCTCATTCCCGACACAGTCATGGTGCTGCGGGGTTGTGGCACGGTACACAACCTGATCTCTATCTCTTGCTTGCGTATTCTTCAATGACCCATAATACGACTGATCGAGTGTCCGTCGAGGATGTAAAGGTGGATCCTCATGCAAGTATTCGTAGATCAGTCGTTCATCGGAATACGAGTTCATAGCTTCCGAAAGCTTCGCCGCGTAGAAGAGCATCTTGGCTAGCCCTTTCCGACGCTTCATTGTTGGATCGGTTCTGTTTTGTGTGGAGCTTTGGTCGATAGTTGGATGTTCGTTGGCTGTCACTTCGTCTACGACTTCCCCAAGCGTTGGAATCTGAGCTTTGCCGGCCTCTTTGATCGCGTTCGCGGATTGAGATCTGCCTCTGTCGGTTTCCCAATGAAGGTAGTGCATCTAGGGTAAAATTTGTCAATCGATTAAAAGTGTTCCGATTGTATTGCCTTAACTTACAAAGAGTACAAGATTGTTGGGTGCCCCTGAGGCTGTACGAAAATACATTAGTGATGGCAACTGGGTGCTGATACAAATTGAAAGACCTACTGGTAGGTATTGTATCGCAAAGAGGTCTCATGTGTCGAGCATGAACCTCTGCATTTCTATCACCATGCTGCTGGCCTTTCCAAAACTCTGGCCGGAGGACCATTTGTGCCTTGGACCTTTGCGCCAGTTCTAAATCAAAAATGAAGTCATCGTCCTTAGGACGTTCTTCATTATAGTAACGAGCTATAGCTTCCTGTCTTGAACATTAAAGGCCGCCCGAAAACCTTGGTCTTGCACTTACCTCGGCCCAAATCATGTTGTTTGCAGGTAAGTGAAAATACCGTATCGTGTTTCCTTCACACGGCTTAATAAGGGGACTCGCATCCGGGCTGTCAGACAGAAGATCTTTGATGGAGATCTTCTGGTTAGGGAACTGGTTGTCGAGTCCCGGAATGTCATATGGTCGTCCATTTTCAAAGAATATTATGCCCGCTTTGACATCCTCATCCACGCTACTATTCGATCCATCCTCCGGAGGCGAATACTGAGCATCACTTGGGTCCAGCTTGTGGTCATGGCGATACCAGTCTTTGGCACCTGCTTTGAACTCTTCGAGAATAGTCCTTGCCTTCGGATTTGTATTCGCTTTGAACAAGGATCTTAATCGTTGAATTCGACGTGCTTCTTGGGCAATGCGTTTTTGCGATTTCTTGGGCAACTGGGCAAAGAATGAAGCGCGCTCTGATGCTTTCAAGCAGCCAAAATAGTGTAATGAAACATCCAGGATACGATCACTGTGCTCGTAGGTCACTAGATCTTTCCCGTTGTCGCCGAGACAAGTGGGACGTGGTGAACGGTTTCCCATTGTTGAAGGATAGGGGAAAAAACACAACGAAGTGAAAGACGGGATGAAAAGATCTAGAATGCGACCATTAAGCTTTATTGCTCAAGCAATCAGAGTAATACGGGGTAACTAGGAGCGGCTAAGATGAAAAGGGGGTAATCTAAGAAAAGGCTGAGGGTGATATGGCTGGCCTATGAGATCCCTGTCTGTCACGGCATCCCAGAGAGGTGGACCAATTGAAGCAAATCCTGTTTCCAACGGCCCCCAACATCCATAGCCTCGACATCCTCTTCGACTTCAAAGCGACACCTTCCCCGAAGGCTTGCATTGCCAAGAGCCTCAGCCCTGTGTTAGCGCCAAGACCACAGCCCCTTCAACGTATGGGTAATCTCCGCTCGGGATGACCCACATCCTGGGAGAAGTGCACTGGCATGTGAAGCTGTAAATCGTAGCGTTGCCATTGTGTTACCTGCTACAGTCATATTCAAGTTATGCATCCAGCCTTTTACCCTTCTCGCGCCAAGCCGTTTCAATACTCGCTTCCTCATCATCCTTCTCTCCCATGGTCCTCTCTCCGTCCCCGAATACCTTCTTAAAAGCAATATCGTAGCTCGCCCACAAGAGCATAAATACCATACCCTGGATTTGTACTAGCCATTTTGGGATCTTGCCATCTTCGCCTGCAGTGGTTCTCGCCAATGCAAAGAGAAACGTCACAATGGGAAACCAGGCTGCTAAGAACAATGCCTGGCCTATCCTTTGCTTGTACGTTGTGATTGTATATGGCCGAATGTTGTAGAGATATGCAAGATATTCTGCGGGCAGCTCGTGTTCCTCAGCACCGTCTGTTATCAGCTTCAGGTATCGAGCCGAAGCTTGCGCATAACTTGGGTCGGGTCTTGAGATAGCGATTCCCTTCTTATTGTCTGAGGGTGCAAATAATGTATGCGCCCTAAACGGCGTACCGCTGGGCTGTGGATCCAAGCCCTCCATCCCAGGCGGAATTGCATAGCAAAGCACAATCACATCTTGGTAGCTAGCTCCTCCGCCCTCTGTAGCAATAATCGTGCGGTAATCCTCAAGTGTGACCTCGTATACCACCCCTATCAATCCCTTATGCCACTTATCTTTGTGGTAGTCGGTATGGGAAGGGGATGTCTTTCGATATCGTGTATTCGCGAAGCAGGGCTCTTTGTATGGGATTCCTGGGAGATCGAACGTGAGGTCGAGGGAGGGAACGTGTACGTTGACTGCGGAGAGTGGCTTTATGCCGCGGTTTCCTTTGAACGTTTCTGCGGAGAGATTGGAACCGTATGCGAGGTAGAGAATCGTCTTTTCCGGGCTCGACTTCTCGTCTGTGGTTGTTGATTCGGCGAGTCGAGAAGGGGAAGTAGCGGGAAGTTTGTTGTCGTTCGAGGCTGGAGACGGAGCGGCGTGCATGTTCCAGAGGCGATGAAGAACAGTAGAAGCTTGTGCGCCGCTGCACATATTGCTGTTCTCCTGTTGCTCTGCCATGCTTGGCTAGGTGAGTGCAGATAATAAAAGCCTCGGAGATAAGGAAAAATAAGGCAAAGAGATGACTTCCTAGAAGTTTCCGATGAATTGAGATCCCAAAGACAATGTATTCGACACTTGAGATACTACTAATACCTTGAAAGAGAAGAGGAATGAGTCGTGGTTCGACATTGAGGTTGATTACAAACTCTTGAGCCAGAAAGGAGTTTCGGGACATTCGAAAGGCCGACGACGCTAAAATTACGAGGCTGCCAAGAGAAGAAACGACAGTGAAACTTCATTGCTCCTTTCTCTATCAAAAAAGGTCTTTATGCCTGTCCAAAAGCTCTGGGACGGAGTTATCAAAGGTCTTGTCAGCCTTGTAGACTTCTAAAGCCAGCCCTGCACAAGGTTGACGTGAGATCGAGGCCGGTTAGTCATTCCCAAACATGATTGGCTGGAGGCAGGATCGAGCGGACCTTCCTCTAACACACTCCGCTGGTTTGCGCCTTTTTCTACAGTTTCAGCCTTGCCTTTGCTGTGGCTTCTTTGCGAAGTTTTTTTTATCGTCCCCAGTTAAGCAACATTCACCAATTCTCCAAGATCCACTCTCGTCCGTATTTCTATGTCGATCCCCACCCTTTCTTACTGATTGGGCTCTTATGGCCATGTTTAACGTGCAGAATTAATGATCTTCCCTGCAAATTGATTATAAGTTTATTGTTTGCCCTCTGCAAATTGGACATCCGTTTGTTATTATGGGTGAGTGATGCCATTCCAAGTTGCAATCGTTCTATCCTTTTCAGCGATCAAAGGATGGGATGCTTTTGACAACCAGGATCACTCGAGTTGAATCGTTGATTCACAGCGAGCGATTCAGAGTCTATGCTACTGAAATGCCAAACAGCGCCCACAATCTTCCGTCGAAACCCAAGTCGTCAACCTCGCAGCGCTGTATCGGAGAAGCATGGCGACAAGCCACCCTGCTCCAGTCCTTCCGCCGCACGACGCCATCGACCATGGCACGGATTGAAGGACTTCCTCACGAGTAGCAAGTTCCTTATACTTCTCGTTTTTGTCCCATGCAGTATCATATTTGGCGCGTTGGGGGCGAATCCGAACCTGGTCTTCGTTTTCAGTATGCTCGCCATACTTCCGCTAGCAATGCTGTTGAGCAATGCGACCGAAGAGCTGGCCAATGAAGCCGGGGAGGTCATTGGAGCTTTATTGAATGCCACGTTTGGAAATGCGGTAGAAATGATTGTGAGCAACACAATATCCGGCCATTGTTTAAAGCTGCTGAACTCTTCTAGGTCAGCACTGTTGCACTCACACGCGGCGAAATTACAATCGTTCAGTCAAGTATGCTTGGAGCAATCCTCTCAAATATTTTGCTCGTAGGTCATGACTCGCATCTACAACTACAACTTCTAACTCTGAGTAGTGTCTCGGAGCCTGCCTCTTCATCGGCGGATGGGGCCATGATTGTCAGTTCAACGCAACCGCTGCCTCGACCATGGCGTCCCTCATGGTTGTCGCATCCGCTTCGCTCATGATCCCGGCAGCACTGAACCTGGTGTTCCCAGCCAATCATCCACCTGAAGAAGTACTCAACAGTATCCTCGGCCTTTCTCGTGGCACCGCCATCATTGTGCTCGTCTTGTACCTCATATATCTGCATTTTCAACTCAAGACGCACTCGGAGCTCTTCGAAGAACCGCACGACGATCAGCATGAGAAGAAACATGAGGACGGGCGTAAGTATCAGTCTCCTCATTCATCTCTATTGAGCCATTGCTGACTCGGAGATTCTCGCAGTCCTGACGCCAGTCGTGGCAACCACAACCCTTTTCGCCATATCCATCCTGATCGCTATGTGCGCTGAACACCTTGTGGGAAGTATCGACTCAGTCGTTGAGTCGCTTTCGATTAATCGGACATTCATCGGCCTTATCGTCCTCCCTGTCGTTGGCAATGCCGCTGAGTACGTATCCGCGATGCGTGCCGCTGCGAGGGGTAAAATGTCGTTGTCACTTGGTGTTGCTGTGGGAAGCAGCATGCAAATTGCATTGTTTGTGACACCTGCATTGGTAATTTTAGGTTGGGTGATGGGGATTCCCATGAGCTTATCATTTGATCCCTTCGGATCGATTGTCTTCTTCCTGAGCGTTATTGTCGTGGAGTGTTTGATAGCCGATGGCGACTCAAATTATCTTGAGGGAGCAATGTTGGTGGGGACGTACTTGATCATTGCGATAGCTTTCTTTGTGTATCCGCAATGATGGATGTCAAAGTGCGAGGATCCAGATGGCGGTTGTTGAGAGAGACTGGGAGATTTGACGGGCGTGGATGCTTGAGGTAGAGGTATTTTCCCTCGCATCGCAGACGAATGGAGGAGTCCAAGTCCAACAGAATATATTAAATTTCAACTCACAACAATCGTAATAATCCAGTTATTAAGATATCTATATTGTTCAATTAGATTTATCAATCAGAATTCTCAATATATCCCAGCCAAAAGTTCACCATTCAAAACACTCATTTTAAAATCCACGATTCAACTCGAAGGATCCGATTCATGATTCATCAAAATTCCACCCTAACTCCGATACTCCTATAACCAAAAGCATCTGTGGGTATTTCCATGCCCGCTCAAAATCGCAAAATGAAACGAACTCCCAAATCTACCCGTGTTACACATCCAAACAAATATTCTACCAGACTTCCAGCATCCCCTCACACCTCCCCTTTCCGGCCCCGTCAACCCACCAATCAGTCCTCCTTCCATTCCCTCCTCCCCTTCTCTTCCTCTTCCTCCACGCTTCTCCTCCCCTCATCTTTCCCACCACTCCCCAAAGCCCATTTCGCCAAATTGCCCCATCCGCTAAATAACCACTCATTACTATGTCTTCCACAATCCGTATACAGATTGTGCTGATGGATCTGCTTGCGTACTTGGCTCTCGAACGCTTTTTTCTGTCCTTCGTTTGGGCTATCGGAATGCCAACTTCTTGGGTGGGCAGGTGATTTCCTCGAGTCGGTCGGATGGCGGAGTCTATGCAGTGCATCTTTGGCGAGGGAGGTGGAGTTTGAGGTGGCGGCGGAGGATGCGGTCCATGTTGATGATCTGGAGGAGGATGTGGTTGTTGTTGAGGATGTGTCTTTGCGGGATAGTAGTTGGTGGGGATATGGAGGTTGTGAAGACATTTCGTTTCGTTTCGCTTAAGGATTTTAATATTTTTATTTATTTTTTTTGATTGAGTGTAACTTGGAAGTTGAAGGTGGAAGTGGCTTGCGAGGCTAAGACAATTATTTAAAGAAATTTGGAGAGATAAGGAATTGATCAAGTGACAGAACTCCAAGAATATACCAAGTGAGCCAAGTGAACAATGCGGGGAGTTCTGCACCCGATTTCTTGCTATTGTTTGATGAATCAAAAAGTGCCGAGAAAACCCTCAGGCCTCATCATCGCTCTCTACTTAGTCTTGGCGTGCTCGTACTAGCTCGCTGCTAAGTCCTGCAACTCGTCCTTAGGTCCTTACGAAGTACGTAGGCCACCACAGTAATCACCAGTAATCACCAGTAATTCGTACCAAGAATGAGTACAATGCGCGATATTCGCCCCATTCCACGAATTCAAATTTCGCCACAAGCTCGCTGACCCCCTGGAAAAGGGCTCGAGGACTGCCAAGATCTCCAAAACCCCGCATACCTTGGGTCTATGATCGCATCCAGTGCCCTTCAAGCCTGCAGCCTTGAAGATCGTTTCGGTCACTCCGATGGGGCCCGACTTCCGACTTGATGAGGCTGCGCCCTTTGATTGGTGAAAGGGGAGGCATTTTCTGGGCCCAGGTCCTGAAACCGAGCCGCCGCATCTCGGAATTGGGATGTTTTGAGGTGGGAGAGATTATTGGATGGACAGAGGATGGGGAATTTGGTGAAGTTACTATATTTATCCGGGATCCTAGGCGGACCACGGAAGTGACCGCATGAGCGATTATTTATATCAATGGTGGGGCGGACGGCGGGATCGGCGGGACAGGACGGGGTGAGTCAGATGGGGTAAGGGCATCACGTGTTGGATACTCAGTACCTCGGAATACTTCGAGCTCCAATGAAGGGATGAAGAGATTCGGCTGGTTGTCTTCTAGAGTTTGAATTGTTCTTGATTTTCTCCTTGGATTTTGCGTTGCCCTTCACCAAGTGGTCACCTGCTGGGATGTTTTTCGCTCGCTGAATTTTCACCTCATCTTCAGGCTTCAACCTTCCTTTCCCATTCACCATTTTGCCTCGAACCAGCCGCTTTCCAATGACGCCTCTTAGGCCGGTGTACACTGCTTCATCCATGCTTGTAGGTCTTTGAAAGACTGAGAATGGCCAGTATATATTTGACCTGGAAGTGCAAGTGACCGTTTCTGGCAAGCATCGAGAGCACGACTTTGTTTAATAAACAACTCAGGAAGTCAAGGTAAGAGTTTAACACGAGCGCAATGTCAGTTCCTCGGAAAGTGAGCCTTTGTTGAATAAACAAAACCAAACTAATGAATGACGAGAATTGACCATCCATGATGTTCATACAAGTAGCTTGCAAAAGTCTCGTCGAAATGGCGAGGGATAAATACCCAGATCTCCAACATTCGACACATATTCAACGGTCAATATTTCAAAAATGGTTACTCTAATCGTTTTTCTGGCCCTAGGCCTTCAAGTCTCCTGCGACGCTTCCTCCAGGGGTAATTTATGCTCCAGTGCCAAGAAACCTCAATCTCGGATCTTATGAAATGACTTGTAATTTCCTTGAAGCTCCTCCTACGACCGTAGTGTGCTAACGGCCGACGCGGTTCAGGTCTCAACACTAGAACAAAATGTTACTTTACCCATGGACACCGGAAGCGGAACAATCGGGACCCTCTCACCAAACATCACTGAATGTAAAGACCAAACACCTAACCCGTGCCAGGAAATATGGCACCTACGACAATTTGACATCTTCAACTGCCTCTTTCAACAGCACGGGGTATACTGGTGAGTTGGAGGCTTCTACGTACGAAACTACATCAGCGATGTGCTCTATCTCGGAGACCAAGCATTTGACAACCTCTCATTCGGCCAGGGACTCGGATATTTCTACGCCGACGCACTCTCTTCACCCTTTACGGGAATATTTGGTATGTCCCTCAAAGTACTTTTCATCAATATTTATAAGACTCAACGCGTTTTGCACTAACTTCTCAGGAATCCCCGCAGCTACCTACGCAAGCTATCCAACGTTCCTCGATCAACTAGTCGACTGTCACTACACGCCGACAAAGCCTTCAGTATCTACCTTGGCTCCAACGAAGCTAATGCCAGAGGCAGCCTGATATTTGGAGGAGTATATCGAGCGAAACAAGCCGGCCCCCTAATGATCTTGAACATAACGGATCCCGCCAACAACGGCGGGCGCAATCTCTGGACCGTGAACTACACTGCAATGTCCATAAGCACCAGATCAAACACGACTTACTTCCCCATCGAACCCAATCAGGTCGCTACATGGGACACTGGCGCCACCAACTGGGCCGTACCTAATACCGTCTTCGAACACCTGACGATTCTGTGGAATTTATCTGAGCTCGTACTCAAGGTACGAATTCCCCGCTGTTCTCCGTCGATTGCAAGGCTTCGCAGGTAGAGAGTACATAGGTAGTGGGTTTTTGGAGTGATGTGGAGATATTATTATTGATTAGTTTGTTGATTGCGCAGTGTATAACGGACATCGAAGATTGTGGAGAGGTGTGTGGTGCTGCGAATTTGGATACCGCGTTTCGACAGTCTTTCTTCGTGACGTGTAGGCGACGTACAATAAGGATAATGGCACGATAGCTGTTAGTCAGGCGAGATATACAGATGAGGAAAGGATTGAGAAGTTGTAAATAGAGAGACAAGTTAGGTCAATCATTCAACCAACATCACAACTTGCCTTCTTAGAGTCCAGTCTGGACTCCCGGACTTTACCAATTGCGCCTCTGCTTTGACCTTATCCACTACGGAAAAGTGCTTTCAAGATTGTTGGATGGTACGAGGGTGCGCCTATGATTGAAAGGCTGGAGATAAAGGAGGCTGGAGTGCCTAGCAAAGAGGTGAAGAGAGTTGTCGAGAGTGCGAAAGTGCTGTAGATGGAAGTGGAGATTTTTTAACTTTGGTAGCATTAAATATTAGGGATTAAAGCTTCTACGTACGGATCTATCTTTTGAACTCTAGAACTTGATACGCCAAGATCTCATCAAAATTCCTCTCACGTTTTGTCTTCCAGCCATCACGGGAAATGGCCAAGAGTTTTCTAATGCAGAGGTTACAATGGGGCGTCTCCACATGAAGATGGCTCCCAATGATTATGCACACCGACCACAAGACAAGGTTCTTGGTGACAAGAGGAAGTCCCCATCCGCGCGGTGGCGGACAAACTTCGGATTCTTCAACCCGAATGAACCTTTTCCAACCGTGACTCATTATACTGACAGAGGACTGTCGCCTTTCGCAGTTTCGATGATCCTATTTCGTTGCTAGTCAGCATTGGTATGAACTTGGCGAGGAGAGACCTTACGTGTAGATCAGATTTCCCAGCACCGCGCAGCAGACGAAAGCAAGGATAGCCTTTGCAGCGAACATCGGTCGAAACCACTTCGTCTGCTGAAATGCCACAAAGATATGTGGGGCATGGACATGGTCGCGATGGCCCGACTCTTCAAATGCCAACCTTCCAGTAGGACTAGAAGACCGTCGTGCAATTGGGGAAGTGGGGATGCTTGCTGACATCCTGCCTTCCATGTTTGATGCATTCGAATTGTTTCTACTTCTTCGATGGACGTTGCTCTCCGAGAACGAAGGAGCTTGGAACGATCGGGCCTGAGCGGAATCATCGTCTGGTGACAGAATTTGGACGTCATTGCCTGGATCATCCTCATGTGAGAGGACTATCGATGGGCGGTCGGAATACCCGATACTGCCACTTCTTGACACGGAGGGAGAGTAAATGACTCGAAGTGGAATTGAATTCGGATCTAAGGAAGAAGCGGATCCTTCTTGTCGACCTTCTGTCACATCTACTTCTTCTACAATTTTGGTTGCGCTTATCTCATTGACAAGACTGCCTCGTCTTGACACAGGCGGCGAGTGTACAACCAGAAGTGGTGAAGCTGACATATGATAGGTGGATATCTGATCGCTTTCACTGTCTGATGTAACTATTCTGGGTAGACTCTCAATGCTTCTGCGTACAGTATGGAGAGATCGTCGGCGCGATGATGCAGATGAGTCTTCGCGATGCAGAACGAAAAGGTCACCGCCTGGGGAGTTGTTAGTTATTGATTCGAATTGCTTCCAATTTTCGCTCACCAGTTGTATCAACAGTACTGGCAGAATATGTCTTTGATGAAATGTACAGGAGGAGTGGGATGATGAAATTGGTACTCGATCCGAATATTAAAGAGGTCCAATTCATGACCAAAATCAACCAGCCCTATAACACCACATTAGGATGAAATCCTGTCCACGGCATAATAGCATCTGTACCTTGGTCTGAAACGGTATTATTAGAACCCATGGCAAAACACTTGCCCACACAATTGCCCATCCTTTCAGCATCAGCAGGAGTCTCGCAGTTTTAAAGGTGCACTGGGCCTTACTGTTTGAGCAAAAGTCTCCTCTAACAAGATTGTAACGGATAACGATTGCGAAAACAGGAACGGATGTAACTAGAACTGAGATTGGGAAGAGAATGTTCACAATCGTTATCAGAACCTTGTGCTGATTCGAAGCACTCAAAGTCGCGAGGATGTCCGAGGAACTTGCAGTCTTAAAGCTCGCAGCTCCCATCAAACCAACAATTAGATAGAGAATCACACATATCACGATCGGATATGCAATTGTCTTATGAATGGAAACGTGACGAGAGAGTTCGTTGACGAAAGATGGGACCGTAGTAATCTGACATGGGAGAATTGTCAGTTGTGCGCGAAAAGTAACCTACCTGGCCGGCGAACTTACAAAAGCGAAATTGTTCAGGACGAACCCAACGAGGCTGCTTTGGCTGCTGCCAACGACAGGTATCTCGAGATCTAAGCCATGTTGAGCGAAGATGACGATCCATGACACCATCACGAAGAATAGAACAGCTACGGATGCCAGCTGAAACTTGATATTTTCGACGAGACTCATCATGGAAAGAGGAAGAACCATGGAGGCGGAGATCTATCCCGTTAGTCTCTCTATCTGATTAAACTCCTCCTAGACCTACAATGTAACCAAGGGAGAATAAAATGTATGAATCGAAGGGCGAGCCAGCGGCGCTGATCTCAGAGACTGCGTCCCGAACTTTGTCAGCGTGTCCCATTCCAGGTAGCGTATGTCACCGTACCACAAGTCCAGCCCTTCGTAAAGCTCAGCGCACACGTCTTGTGGAAAAGTCGAATGAGCAGGGAGTCCATAGTCTATCAGGCCAAAATCAGCCCTTATTCGTCGTTCCATTCCACCAATGTATTCCGTACCTGCTCCGAAATAATAATGCTGGAAAGATTGACGCTCTGCAGAGCACAGTACAGAAGTATCTGCATGACGATATGCACCTTATCTCCTATGTATAGATGTGCCACCGTGCTATATTCAACTCGGGCTTGGAAAGATTCGTTTCCGTGGATCGTGGACATCGTTTCGACGAGGAAGAGGGACACCGCGCAGGAGATGGCTCCGAAGATGAGGAAAGCAAGAGTTGGACTGGTGGATGATTAGTTAGCAGGACTTTCATTTGCAAATCAGTCTTGAGGGGGAACATACGTCAACCATCCTGCCTCCTGAAATAATAAGGGAACTGCAAGCTGTTCAGCAAGGCGATCAGGCTCTTTCAATGACAGAGGTCGCACTGGTCGTCAATCCAGGACCAGTAATTGAACTTATCAACAAAGCCATGCCGCCCCAAAACCCAATCACGGTGGACGGCATCTCGCCTATGAGTGGGAAAATCTCCCCGTCACTGGGTGTTGCTCAAAGGTGTTGAAGGCTTCGTGTTTTGTTGGTGTTTTGCAGTGACGCGGGACGTATAAAGGAATCTCTGGCACAAGCGGCAAGAGGCACGTCACCCGTCAAAAGTCACGAGACTGCCGATTTTCCCGACCAATCGCGCTCTAGGCTCTTTTAGGGCCTGTCCAGCGTCAGTGGGCTGAAACCAGCGCCCGTCTCCCTGTTAATTTAGTGTATTTAGCCTAACTTTATAGGGCACACGCGCTGTAGCTATGGCAGCGCTAAAGTGTCTTACAGGCTTATTTAGCTTATGATTAAGGTGTATTGTCAATCAAGGTCAGGTAAGAGCGGTAGAAGAGGGGATTTTTTGATGAATTATATAATCTTTGAATCTCTTATTCTCTTTTTACTATACTCTCTTCTTTTAGCTATATTTCTAGATTTAGTCTAAGTCAATCAATCATGGCTTCTCTTATGGCTTAGTATCAGCCCTACATTGAGGACTTTGAATCTGAATCTGATTTTCCCCCATGCTATGATTCTGACTATGAATCT
>NXFV01000717.1:0-37471 GCA_002803225.1 Gamarada debralockiae | reverse complement strand
CCCCCCCCCCCCCCCCCTCTCTCTCTCTTCTCTTTCTGAGCTTAGGTCTCTTATACCTGCGTCTCTTATTACGTCCTCTATTACATCTTGTGCTGGATTTCCTACTGCATCTCCAGGTGCTTCTTCCTCTGAGCTTGCACAATCTACGGAGCCTACGGGTTATCACTCGATTGGAGCACGAGTTCAAGCTCTATCTTTATATGAATTTGGCGTCTATTACCACTATGTGACGGCCTTTATGCACATCTCGAAATCGTAGATCTACAAGTTTAATGCCATTTCACGTGACTATAACCCTGAGTTTCCAAGGTGGTTCATGAGTACTATGCGAGGGACACACTAAAGTCTGGTCGACTGAAAAAGACCTCCCCTGTTGTTATTGATATGATTATCAAAACTGTAACTAAGAACTTAATTACTTGTATGTGGTCATGTGCCCGAATTGCTGCTAAAGTCTTTGTAACTCCTGATATCACAAAGATCTCGGAATCATTGTTTAGCGAGTTCTTACTGAGAATGGCTATAGTTCTTATAAAATGACTATAAAACTAGGACTTACTCTAGAGAATAAGAAGTGAAGGTTATAGTTTTACAAGGACCACGAGAATTGGGAGCTTAAGGACAGGAAAACCATTGTTTAGACTGATGGAACGAGTGTCTAAATTGGTAGTGTTCGAGGCAAGAGAAGATTGTGGCGAAAGAAGAATGAGGCTTTCCATTTACACGTGATTACCGCTGCTGGAAGAGGTTTTCGGAATTCATGTGGTAGAGTACTTTTTCTCATAAGAGAGGCCCTTACTATATCTGGGAGGATAAGACGAAAGCAGAGAAAGCACCATGCAAGCGCGACCTAGAGGCAAGGAATGCTGCGAAGTATGCTTCGGACGAAGCTGATTAGCGGCTTAGTAGTGATTTCAAGAGGAAGCTAAGTCTTAAGAAACTTGGAGGTATAGAATTACAATTCAGATACATAGAGAAGACAGACCTAATGGAGATGATGTCGACTCTGCCAGATCGTAAGACTTCTGGCAAACTTCAATGAAACGTAGACAGCGTCCGTCCTCGCTTCAAAGCAACCCCCGAAGTACTTCCTCTTCTCCCTGAGGGGATATCAAGAGCACAAAAAGTAAAGAAAGCAACAAAAGAAGAAAAAGGAAAAGAAAAGAAAAAAGAAAGAAAGAAAGAAAGAAAGAAAGAAAGGCAAAACAAGTTAAGCTCGGCCAATATCTCCATCGACGCACCTACTTCTCTCAAGAGCTAGCACTCGACCAATTGCCTTTCAGGTAGCTGAGGTACACATATCTCCTTAAGTAGTACCATCTCCAGGAGCCGATCGTACCATTGCCAAACCACTTGACAAGCAAGCTAGTTTGTGTAGTTTGACAAGAGCAGAACTTCTTATTTTAAATGGTATAGATGGTATGGAAAGATGAGAGGATGGCGAAGGTAAATTGAAGGCGGACAGGAAGAGAAGAGGGCCGGGTCTTGGCGCAGGAAGGGGTGAATTAGGCGAGATCTTTAAGCGAAGTTCAGGATATAAGCAAGAACCTGCGAAACGGAGGAGAACACCTATTTTCTGGTGTGCTTTCCGTTGAGAACGATTCTCTGAATATATGAGTCTAATCTTGAAATGATGGTGATTAGTCTGTCTTCTCCTTCCTATGGAAGAGCGTCGCTCTCGGTCCCTCTGATGCTAGTGGCTGAAATGTTCCAATTCTTCTGAAAGCACCATTCTCGACAAGTCTCAATACCGAGCCAATTGTACAAAGAGATTCCAAATGCGGATCCCTTGGATTTTTATTCTAGGCCAGCATTGTTTTGTAGGCGTAAGTAGTTCCCAGCTTTGCGAAAATGACTTTGGCCCTGTTCCTCCGTCCGGCCACATGTAAGGATGTTAGTTAGGCTCGTACACACCCATAACCGGGATAAAAAGATCACAGTAACCAGCGACAGCTGGTTATGCCTAACACCGTACTTACTCCTGGACAGCCGCAGAGATCACGCCCTGCGCACATGACTAGCCCGTACGTCATGTAATCGCCTCTCGCATTACACTACATCCGCCTCGAATTCCTCAGTATCCATCTCCTCCTAGTCAATTGCATCTTCAATTTTTTTTCTCTTCGTTAGCTTCCATCCAGACAACTGGGGCGTTCCTAGGAGCATGAAGTACTGTCATTGGAAGAACAATCTTTCCGCCTTTCAAGTCTCCTAATCTCGAATTTTCGTCCACAAAACCAACGAAACATTTAATTACTTTTATTGTTAGGCAAAAGAGGTGGAGCTGCTCCACTGTCGTCTCGCAAAGATTAAGCTGCATACCTCCTGGTATAGAGAGCCATGACCAGCTAGGTGCGAGATGTAAACTTGATCGTTTCCAGGGAACTTTTTTCTGGGCGTTGAGCGGACTAGCTTTGGTCCAGAAGAGATTCTCTAACAATCGAGAACGCCATAGCCCGGCAATACAGGTGTCAGACCATGATATTTAGGCCTTCCAATGATACCCGTATATCATGCACTCTGTCCTGGGGTACTTTGTGCTGACGGCCAGAGTATTCCTGAACGATATCATCCAAAGATAATTGGCGCTAAGA
Source organism: Gamarada debralockiae (assembly GCA_002803225.1). Classification (NCBI taxonomy): domain Eukaryota; kingdom Fungi; phylum Ascomycota; class Leotiomycetes; order Helotiales; family Hyphodiscaceae; genus Gamarada; species Gamarada debralockiae. Next base: position 34,877 of record NXFV01000717.1, on the reverse strand, counting down.
CCAGAAAAGTATTCCGCTGCTAGATGAGGGAAGAAAAATCGTCATTTTCAAAGACATGAGGAGTAAAGGGCAGTAATTCAGGAGACCCATCCGAATCTTCAAAGTGGTCCGAGTGTTTCCTATCGTCTGTATCATCTGAATCGCTGGTGTCATCCGAATCTCTTGGAATCTCTGAGCTTCGTGCAGCATATATCTGTTTATACATTCCAAGAATGCTGAATACTTCGGATTGGAACTCGGGCATTGCCATTTTAGTTCTCCATAACCGGAGATCAAAAGTCTCTTTGAAAGTCATCTTGCTTGGAAGGCCCAGGCCTCTATCATCGAGGGGGAAACTTCTAGTAAGAGACCCCATGTTGCAAGGGACAGCAGTTACGCTTGTGAAAGATATATCTGGGAGGTAGAATGGAAGTTCACACCCTTCAGGAGGTTCAATATTCAGATGTGCACCACCTCACCTCGCAAGCCACTACCGTTTCAAAACCACGAAATTGTTATCATCGATGCGTTTTAACCGCATAAGGATTAGCCCTTGCCATTTCCAAACGGATAATAATAGTCGGACGCTAAACCACTCGGCTCTACCCTACAGGCTTAAAATGGAGTGGTTTAGCGCGCTGCGGGGATAAAAGGAACAACACAGACAAGTCTTCGCTAGTATCCCCGTATTTACAAACTTAGAACCTCCATTCTAATTATACTTGTTGCAGCTCCTTTATAATCCTAGCGGGATGGTACAAGCCTCAATAAAACGGAATGTTGTACAGAAGACTAAATATGCGCTCAGACCGTTGTTGGAGCGTTCAGGCGCTTGCCGCGGTAAGGGTATATTTCTTCAATCTGCGGCCCGGAAGGTGTTTCAGGATGTTGACTGTCGTTCTGGTAGTTTCTCAATACTGTTGAAGGACTTTGTAGTGAAAATCTAGAGTGCTGATAGGACGCGTCATGGCGCACCATAACCATGCACAGACCAAGTGGTCCATGCAAACTCTATGTCTAGTTAGTGACTCGGCTGGTGTGTTAATATCACGATTTTGCTGAATCTTCAATTGATACGCCGCAGCGACTCCCAAAATCTGTACTCAATTTCAAAAGGACTGAGGGAGATGCACGTGCCACCGGTCCCCCATTGGTGCACCATGACGCGCCCTAAACTGTGTTCAATAGATCCTAGGAGAAAGATACCTGCTGAGCGCTTAGTAGAACCTTGGGTCGTCAGGCCTTACGGCGTTGGCACAACACAGCCACGAAATGTGACATTTCTAGTTCTCCAACAAGTCGTTCATTAGAATATTAAGGAGCTGACCACACACAATAGAAGGTCTTGCGCCTCACGGAGCACGTTTCAGTCCTTGGATACTTTAGAAGCAAAAGATGGTATATAGATGCCCTTTTGTCTCCTTTAATTATCTCTACTCTCTATTACATTATTATCTTCTCTCAACAATTATTGAGCTCCCTTTACTGTACTCAATTAGCTACCGCAAATATGCGCATTCAAATTGTCGCCGCCGCCCTCTTGCTCTCTATTAGCAGTGCGCAGGCAGTTATCCCAATGCTTATTGCCAGGTAAAACGCCACCACGAGGAAGTCTTCTCTTCACACTCGCATTCTTTCCTCAAAAAATACCTTTGCTTACTATCTCCCTGCTTTCTATATAGCATCTACAAACGAGACGAGATGAACGTACTCCCAGCGCGCATCCACGCCCGTGATATCGCGCCCGATCTCCACAAGCGCGTTCTTGCCGTCTGCGACCCAGCGGATATAGATGATATACTTGATGAAATTAATGAGATCCTAGAGATAGTAAGTGTCGACACCTGACATAATTAATATAATGACTCGATAGAAGACTAACCATACATAATAATCACACAGGCAGTAAGTATTGATCCCTAGCTATAGGTGGTGTGATAACGACGATAGATGATTAACGATGGAATAGGCTGTAAGTATTTATATCCACCATAAGTAATCAGATACTGTTATAGACTTTCGAGGTCTAATGGTTAAATAGGAAGTAGATAAATTCACTGTAGCTAGTTAGATGTTTAGCACGGATAACTAACAGCTCTGATGGCAACACAAGGCGTACGTAGTAACATCTCCTATAAGTAACGAGACGACAGTATAAGCTAATAATAAAATCAGTTTGTCAGAGGATTTCAATCTGTAAGTACCAATGCACTTACAGTTGATGTGACGGCTGCACCAGATAAGACCCGAAGGAATGGGTGAACGCTCGTCTATTGACTATCGAAAGCTCAATCACAACGTCTAGGAAGACAGTAAACATCCTACCCTGGAGTAGGACTCCTTGTATCACCCTTTAGTGACTACCTGCTCGCGGACTACGGCCGTCACGCCTTCTTTTACGTGGTTACAGCGTAGGAAGGTTATTACCCGCTGGACGGACGAGCCGTCAGCACCAACCCCCCTTTTTTCTCCTGGCACAGTGATGTACTCGATCACTCGATAACACAATACAGCGACTTGACAACACAGCGACTCGGCTCCTCGATGACGCAACGACTCGATTCCTTGGCAATATAGCGACTCGACTCCTCGACGACGCGGTACAACAGTCGCCCGCCCCCCGTTTATGCGCGCAGGAGAGCTTGCTAGCTCACGCCAGCAAGGGTCCTTCTTAGCAGACTCCTGACGCAGTACAGTAACTCGATTCCTCGATAACGCAACGACTCGACGATGCCTAGCAGGACAATCTACGAAGACATACAAGCAGACAAACCTCTTTTTGGAGGGGCCTTTTTTTTGGAGAGGGCTGGAACTGGGGGCAGTTCCGGTTTCAAAGAGGGGGTAGTGTGGCCCCGAAGGGCCGCCACATATCACCCTTATATGGCCTTGGGACTAGCCCGTCATCCTACCTCTAGAAGGCGACGGACCAGGAGTGCTTTGAATGGCTTCGCAGAAGCTTACTCCTAGTCCTAAGGCCAGCCCGTCGGCAGGCCAGCTCTCTCTCCTCCTTTTCTTTTCATACGCCTTGTACGATTCGCCAGCTCCTCGCCGTGCCTCGCAAGGCAACCCGCGACGACGATATAACTCGCCGACCTACCTTGCCTCTTAGGCAAGCTCACGCCTATACACAAGCCGAGCCTCCGCAGGATAACGCGGCAATGCGCTGTACTTTCGACACAATGATGCGCCGCACCTTCCTTGCCTTCCGCGGATTGAGCGATTCTCCGCGATGCCGCAGATCGAGCTATCAGTGCTGTTCATTGAGTTAACTGCTTTCAAGATTCTCCGCGATGCCGCAGATCAAGCTATTGGTGCTCTTTATTGAGTTATTAAGGCTTTCTGTGATGCCAGAAACCTTTCCCTTTGTTTCTGAAGCCTCTTACACATCGTACGACATGATACTTGGTCAATACACGTTGTGGCACGTCTTGAGCGTCACTTGAGCTTAGTTTCTAGGCTCAAACAACAGCACAGTCAAGTAGTAGGAGGAATCTTCTAGGCTCGCCCGCGCCTACACTTAAGACGAGCCTCTTGGTTGTCTGTGACTCATTGAAACAGTCTTTTTTCTTTCTTTCCTTTGGAGGACTGTATGTCCAGAAGCTGGAGGAGAAACAGGGGCTACGGACTGAGGGTAGTCCTGGTTTAGAAGAGGGGGTAATGTCACGGCCATGACAACTCTGGCCTTGGTGCCTGGCCTTGGTGCCTGGCCTGGGTGCCTGGCCTGGCGGCCTACTTAGGGGCCAGATCTCCTGTAACATACTCTCTTCTTTCCTCTCTAGCTTTCGATAGTCAATAGACGAGCGTTCACCCATTCTTTCGGGTCTTATCTGGTGCAGCCGTCACAGTTAATAAGACAACTGCTAACGAGGCATATGTGTCCAGGGAGGAGAGTATCGTTAAGTTGCTGTAAGGGCTACAGTTCCCAACCAATTTATTTATTTCTTTACTTCTTTCTTTCTTTCTTTCTTTCTTTCTTTCTTACACTAGGCGGCTAAATTACAACCATGTAATACTTCAATAGATCCTCCTTGGAAAACTGTATAACAGGTGAAAAACAAATGCAGTTATTATACGAAATTCAGTAAATCCCTCACAACCAGTCAATGCTCACCGTCCCCAACCTATATAACAAGTCTAAGTGCACGCGGCTGACAAGAGATTTTACAGGTAGTTATAATCAGTAGGTAGCTACTTGTAGCTTTTAAGCCTACAAGGCAGTGAGAGTAACACAATTCCTAGCTTATACTAGAGCGTGGTGCCTTTCAGCACAACGTAACTAGTGTACTGGCGTGGGGAGTCCTCGAGATATGTCTCTCATAACTGTCAAGACATTAGCGGAGGGAAGGTGGAGCAGAGAGGAGGTGGAGCGGAGGCAATAACTAATGTATGGAGTTCCTTCTTCTCGAAGAAGTCTTGCAATAGTCACGTGACAGACGAGAAATAAGAAGAATGTAGTTGAATTATTAAGGCTGTAAAAATAATGGAAATACTAACGAACAAAACAAGTACAGTAGTCTGTACTTATAGATAGAAATCTTTCTATGACTTATAGAACACGTCATACTGATCAAGTGAACTCTTGAGTTAAGTGATGCCATGTGACTCAGCAGGCATCACTAATAACCAGAAACACTGACTATCTGCCTAGAACCAGAGTCACTGATTACTCATCCCAACAGTTAGGGTTAACTTTCACGCCTCATAGGGCGTGAAACTCCTTTTTCAAAATCTGTCCAATGGGCTCACACGCATAGGGTCTATTAGGCGGATGGTGGCCAGCTAAGACGGCCTTGGAAAATCGTATATTATAACATCAGTTGGGATATGTAATTTGCTTGATAAAATGTGATATCAGGTACAACAATCGATGGAGGTTCAAGTCATTCTCGCAAAGAGATTTTCACCTCGCACTCCGTGATCTTGACGATAAAACCCTCTCTAGTCTCTGATGCTCCAGAGATTGCGCGCTCAAATTTGAAGAGACGAAAGAGTGTTGCAAGGGTTTTAGAAAGCTCCATCATAGCAAAACTGTGTAATATTAGCGTTTTCAAACAAATATCAAGCCGAAGATCCGAAACTCACGCTCTACCTGCGCACGCCCTGGGTCCAGTTCCAAACGGTACAAAGTAATCGTTCAGTTCTTTGGCATCAGGCTTCAGCCAGCGCTGAGGATCAAACAAGTCCGGATTCTACTCAACAGTCAAGACTTACATACAAGATGGAATGGGGGCTTTTACCTCATATATTGTGTTGTTGTGATGAATTGCGACAAGTGGTAAACTTACCAATGTACCTCCTGGTATGAATACGCCTCCTACCATTTTCCCGCCTTCCGGGACTACCCGCTCTGGCCCAGTGGAGGTGGTCGGTCGAATACGCATCACCTCTTTCAGCGCAGCGCTCAGAAGAGGAAGTCCACCTGCCACCTCCTCAGTCGCCACCCAGTCGGGCGATCGTGGCCCAGGAAAAGCCTCAGATAATTCTTCCCACATCTCATCTTGAAGTTTCTGGTCACGAGATACAAAGTCCATGAAGTGCGTCATGGTATGGCTGGTTGTATGACTGCCGCCACCAATGAAACTGATAGCCTCTGCTATGATCTCCTTTTCTGGAAGCGGACCACCCGTCTCAGGGTCCTTCGCGTTGAATAAGAAGCTCAATAGATCTTTGCGCGAGGAGGAAGAGTCTGCGGCGCGCTTCCTGTAGGCTGCTAGTCCCACGACGCCTAGATTTGCTGTTGATCGAAGCCCCTTATACCAGAAAGGGTCAAAACGGAAGTACTTCATGTATGGCCGGATCCATGGAGGCAGATGGCCTAGCGCGTTCAATACTTCGCTGCGTGTATCGAGAGTCTGAATGAGATTGTAATCGTCCTGTCCAGACTCAAGGAATCCAAATGCAGCGCCGAAGGACCATTCCCCCATGATATCGAATGCCAGGAAATTTGCTATTGCCTTTTAGTCATGTACTAAAGGAACAGATTCAGTCGATTATACCCCACCGGCAGAAATCAAGAGGTCTGGACCCAGAGGCAGCGGCCTGGAAGAACTGAACGAGCTTGTGGATACTTGGATTCATGTATTCCTCAAAAGCCTGCATATTTCTTGGTGAAAAGGCAGGATTCATGTACTTCCGCTTTCGTTGGTGAATCTCTGAGTTCCGAGTATTGAACAGAACAGGTTCTACCTGATAGAATGGTAGTGGAAAGTTAGTCACATTGTCTGAAAATGTATCATAGAGCCTTATCTTCGTAAAATGGGCCTTTCAAGAATTCTGGTTTATGTCCGTATATCTGATGTAGGGCCTGCGGATCTGTGATAGAAATATGATTGGGTGCAATTCGCACGAAATTACCATATTTTTCGTGCTGCTGTTGAACCCACTTAGTCCTGCGTGTTCTGCGACATTGTTGGACCAATGGAAGTGCTGAGATTTTTGCCCAGAAAGGCCCGGGAAAATCTCGCAGCGGACTGAGTACGAATTGATAGACGTAGTAGTATGTTATCTAGCGGCGTTTCTCGTGTTAGCCGGAAACATGCAATAAGGATAGGGTCGTTCACTCACAAGTGTAGCTGACGCTACTAGTATCAAAAATGGCCAGCCCGTTAGAGCTCCCTCAATGGTAGAGATCAAAGCCATCTGTCAGCCGATCGTTTAGAAACCGACGTTTAAAACGCCTCTGTTCCTTGATGATGTACCTCGGAGGTATCACTCCGTAAGCGAAAGTCCCTGTCAGGAATTGCTTATGTAATCACTGCGTTGTGACGTGGGTATATAACTGGGAGAGCCCTATCACTATCTTCATCCTTTACTACTATCATCAACCTTCTGCTCATACTATCAATGCAAGCTGTGAAACTCATCAAACTCATTAATATAATATCACTACTGTGTACTGTCACTATTGCCATAACCGCTCTGACCTTCTGACAGTCCCGGTAAGAGTAGTGTATTGGAGTGAACATACGGCGGGCGCTCCGGCGGAAGACACACTCGCAAGCGATAACCAAATCAACGAACGACAATCAGAATACAGCGAATCGAAAGAAACATACGGCATAACTCAATCTTCATTTTTGCCCCAACCAAGCCAGCTCCGAATCCAGCCCTGCACCATGGCGGGATCAACTGCATCATCCACAGCAGGCAAACAAGAACTTCCACCTTTCGAGCCACCGGTTGCAATTCTGTCCTCTCTATCTACATCAATTCAAGAGTCAATTCTCAAGTATGAGAGTGCCAAGGCGCCTTCAGAGAAGGCGGCGGCCCTCAAAGAAATCCAAGCTACCTCGAGCAAATTATCTCGAGTCACAGCACCCATTCCACAGCGATTCATGGAGCTGAACCACAGGCCATATGTGAATGTCGCAGTCCGAATCGCTGTCGAAATGGGTCTTTTTGAAACCTTGCCAGAATCTGGAGAATCAATCACACTGGTAGAGTTAGCAAAAAAACTCAATGCCGAAGAAGAATTTCTCCTACGAATCTCACGAGTGCTGGGAATATCCGACATTTTGCAGGAGTCTGATTCATCCGGGAGGCTGGCATACAGCCACACTTCCATCTCTCGGTTTCTGACGACACCACCAGCCAAAGCATCGATTAAATTTCACTATGAAATCATGTTGCCTGCTCATGTTGGTTCAGTGCCTGGGTACTACCTCAGCAATGGCTTCAAGAATCCGGCAGACGCAAAGAACTGCCCCTTTACCTTCGCTCATGGCACCAAAGATGCCGATTTCTTTGACATTTTAGAGACGAAACCCGAGAAAATGGCACTTTTCAAGAATGCGATGACTGTCACGGCTGTCTTAGGGCTGAAAGAAGTCGTGCAGCTGTATGACTTCGCTCAGCTGGAACCGAATGTGGATTCCATTGCGTTAGTGGATGTGGGAGGAGGTAAAGGGCACATCCTTAACATAATTAGAGAAGTTTACCCGAATATGAAAGGGAAGAGTGTGTTGGAAGATTTGAAGATGGTTCTTGAGGAAGGAACTGCGGTCCCGGAGAATGAAATCGATTTGCAACCGTATGACTTCTTCAAGGAAGTGCAGCCTATCAAAGGTGAGTCAACCATTACCATCTACCCTGTTAAAAGCTTTCAAGGAGGGTACACATCTCTCCTGAAACGGATAGTGTTAATAAAAGTAGGAGCGAACTATTTCCTGAAATCAATTCTCCATGACTGGCCTGACATCGACTGCCTCAAAATCCTCAACAATCTTGCTCCCGCTATGCGAGGCCACCCACGCTCTCGACTTCTGATCTCTGACCTTGTAATTCCAGATCGAAATCCGGACCCCGCAAAAGTACTGAGGGACATGAATATGCTCGTTATTTCTGGCAAGGAGCGGAGTCTTGCGCAATGGCATACCTTGCTTGGTCAAGCTGGATTCAAGATTCTTCAAGTGTATGGGATGGATCATGTGAATGCTAGTATTATTGAGGCTGTGTTGGATGAATAGATGGGCCATAAGGAGGCAGCAGGAGACTCCCTATATTAAACTCCGACCTGTTATATCTCCGCAATGATATGAGACGATGAAAGGAGTCAAAAATATACAAGGCTTTGATGATGAGACATTTTCAAGTTTTGTTCATGAAACTTCTGCAAGTTACTCTTCAAAAACGCTCAAAATACTGATTCACATTAGTTCTCTCTCTTTGAGCGACAAGGCGAAGTGTTGTATGGTGCTCATCAATACGGGCTATTCGTAAATTGGACTATGGGTTTCATCAATTAGACGATAAATGCGAATTAGACCATGGGTCCATATTTCACTGTGAGCTCTATGGGAACCATCAGTTTACGGGATCCATATAGTGAAATGTGGTGTTGTTGAAACACTGAAGTCAAGGACAGTTACAAAGATTGAACATAGTACAAAATATAAAGGAAATGAATGGAGTGAAGTTATCCCGGTCTTCCCCAACGTCCCCTATGTGCTCCCGCCCGAGTGCTCCTCCTGCGAGTAGAACTCGCCCCGCAAGCCCCCCTCCCTTTTTTGCCAACCTGATCTTGCCCCTGCGCCAGTGCTAGGCGAAGGTTCAGTTCGACGTCGTTGAGCAGGCGGTCGAACCTTAATGGCATTTACATAGAGAAAGTCAGCTCTAAGCGTACCTGAGAGATCCGAGGCATATTTTACTTCACATGCCTTGTCGGGCATGCGTTCTTCGCTGATCTGTTTCGATATTAGTGATTCTTGCTTATCAACATCATGATCAGGAGTCCAAACCTTAAGGTTGTTTACTCCCGATGAAGATCAAGAAAGAGATAGAACCTCTAGGGCGAAAATCTGAGCTTGACATAGGGGGGAGGTACTAATCTCTCTTGCAATCAAGAGTTACCCCTCACTTATACTAATAACTGACGTTAATCAAGAACTCTCTTGAATTTCGAGGCATTTTATTGACGTAGATATCTCACAGGAGAAAGGGAGAATCAAGCTTTACAGTAAAACCTGGTCATAAGCATATTGGATTTAAGCATATCCTGACCACTAAGCATATTATTGCCGGTCCCGTCGATTTTATATAGGCATATAAGCATAACCTCTTAACTTAGCATATGCTTATGATTTCCAGGTCCCGATTCTATAATGCTACCTATTTTCTCCCCCTGATATGCTTACAAGGGTAAGGTTTTATCGATGCGGTGTGCCTAAAGGTGCCATATTAGTCGAAATTAGGGCAAAATCCAACCTTTTAAGTAGCCTATATATAAAACAATAAGTGCAAGACTATCTGAGGGCATAAGCGGGAGCATTTTGGCCCTCTGGAGCGAGATCGTTGCTTGAGATCCGCAATATAACCATATCACGTGCACCTCAACATAAGCATATCCTGGCCTATAAGCATAAAACCCTAGTCCCGGAGGGTATGATTATAGCCAGGTTTTACTGTAGTACCTGAATTCAGGGGTTGAATTAGGTATGCAATACAGGGGGGCAGAAACCTAATTACGAGCCCCCATAAAGAGATTAAGACGCTGATCGATTAGACTACTATTGACCAATCAGATAAATGGAATTCGCATTCGCATGGAATTGACCAATTGGACGTCCAATTGATGAATTAAATAGTCCAATTTACGAATAGCTCGTATTGATGAGCACCATACAACACTTCTTACTACTTTGGCCCAGAGTATACTAAACTAGGGTGAAACAAACCGGACTACTTCAGTTTATAGCACCACAATTTGAAGTGGGCTACTTTGAAGTACTCTGGTTTTACTTACTAAAACTCAAAGCAGATTGGATCTATAGCACAAAATAATAGGATCACTTTAGTTTAAATGGATTCTTAGCTATCGTTACAATATCTGGGGAGTGCAAGATCTGCGATGAGAACTTTACACCCATGCACTTGCACTGACATTACGTGCCTTGAACAGTTAGCTTCACTCAAACGTTGAAAACCTGGCTTCATGATGCATGTTATTCAATTACGCACTCTACTCTAGCAACGGTATCTCACACCTAACTCCATTTCGGCAAACTGAAATGATTATCCCTATAACGCCTCGAAATCTCAAGCCCAAACTCATGTTCACCATAATTCATCGACTTAATCACTCCATCTCATATTCGGCATCTCTTGCCATATGAGCCGCCTCCGAAACAATGAACAGAAGTCTCGTACCATTGCCAGCTGTTTGCCAAATCTGCACATCCAATCAGTATGATTGAAGAACGGTAGAAGAAAGATACTTACGTCCAAATTGGTATACTCCATAACAGCAGTCTGCCACTGATCCTCTGTGAATCCCTTGGCAATAACTCTGTCCTTGACCTTCTTCATGCTCAACTCCATCCCCAAAGTCTCCTCATCATCCTCATCCGCATTATCGGGTCTGCACTGTCCGCTCTCCGCCAACGCTCTCACCATATTATAAATTCTAGAGCTAGGACTCATATCCTTCCTGAATCCATCACGATCCGCATACAAACTCTCCTTCGAAGCTTCAATCAAGCGCAGCGCCTCATCAACATCATCTTGCACGACTTCTTCGCTGAAACGTAAACGTGCGAGTGCTTGGGCCAGACGGACAATGCCGAGAAGGGTACGTGGTGAGGTGTGTGCGAATTGCTTCTTGTTCTTCTCGTCGCGGGATTGTTGCTCGCGCATCTTGACATATGCTTTTACCATATATTCTGAGACTGCGGTAGGGACTGTTGGGCTGAAGGTGCGGGCTTGGGCAACGTATTGGCGGACTTCATTGGGTGTGAAGACGACACCGTCGGTGTCGGGGTGCTTGTTGTTCATGTGGACGTAGGTGACGTGCTGAGCGAGGAGGGCATCGGTGTCTCGTGTTGGAGTGTCGAGGATTAGGAAAAGAACATCGAAACGAGACAACAGTGCTGCTGGCAGGTTGATGTTTTCGACTGGTGAGATGCGTGGGTTGTATCGACCATAGAGCGGATTGGCTGCTGCAAGAATGGATGTTCTTGCGTTCAAGGTTGTAGAGATTCCAGCTTTCGAAATGGAGATGGTTTGCTGTTCCATGACTTCGTGAATAGCCGTTCTATCAGAATCATCCATCTTGTCGAATTCATCGATACAGCAAATACCATTATCAGCCAAGACCAAAGCACCACCTTCAAGAATCATCTCGTCTGTTACTGGATCCTTCATGACGGCTGCGGTGAGACCAACACCACTGCTTCCTCGTCCAGTGGTATAGACACCTCGGGGTGCAACTTTCGTGATGTACTTTAGCAATTGAGATTTGGCCACACCAGGATCACCCATTAAGCAGATGTTGATGTCTCCTCGGATCCGCATGCCATCTCCCATGACCTTCGTAGCACCACCAACCAACAAAAGTAGGAGAGCCTTCTTGACATCCAGATGTCCGTAAATTTCTGGAGCAATCGATTTCGCGAGGTATTCGTAAACATGACCAGAAGCTCGGTATTGTTCAATGCGTTTGAAAACTCGGTTGTCGATTGCCAGATCTTCGTACGCTTTCTTGTGTTGAGTAACATGTTGGGCTTCGAGATAGGTATCTGTTAAGAGACCAGCTCTGATGGCCTTGAATCCGGTGTAGGGCGTGGGAAGGAAAATGCCAGCAATATCCACAACATCTCCAGGGTTGATTCTTCGGACAAGAGCCCCGTGGCACAGCACAGTCAACATTCTAGGAATATGACCGACCGGTACTTGTTCAGCCATCTCCTGGATCTTGACCTCTTGGAAAGGCTGAAATTTGGAAGCTCGAGTCGAGTGATGCAATTGACCCTTCGACTGGTTTTGCTTACAGTCTTCGGAAGGACATTCGTTCAAAGGGCCAAAGGTCTTGGTACCAACAGGTTGAAAGATTTCGCAACCGCAGCGGTCGCAGGTGTATGCGTTCACCTCGACAGTTGGCTTGACATCCGAGACTCTTGTGGCAATTCCTCGAACCGTAATCAAGTGTCCTAGATGCTCCCCGCGAACTTGTCGAACTGCCAGTGCCTTAATTGGTTCATCGCCTTGTGACCGTGGCTTGAAATTAAGAGTATATCGACGGGTGAGTTCTGCAGGGAACAATTCGGGTTCGACTGTTGGGTCGGTTGCTTCTGCAGCTGCTCGCATCAATGCATTGTTGCGGGCTGTGCGTTGGGACATGAGGACATCGAGGACATCGTCTTTGAAGCTATGTGTTGTTAGTATGTACTTGAATTCTCCCAGATTTGCTTTCCTTACTTGATCTCTCTTGTTGGGTTCGGCATAACCTTGTCAACTGCTTTGCAGAAGATATCCAGATAATGCTTGGCATTGCCCTCGATAGAAGACACCAGCTTCAGCGGGGTCCCATTCTCCTCTAACACTTCATCGTACTGTGTTCCATTTAACAATTATCTAGGATTAAGGACTGTGTTCTTCGTACCTTTGCCAGATCATCCAAATCAATCGTAATCTCGTCCTCGTACCTGTCTGCGACTTTCTGCAGCAGGTCTGCATACTTCAATTTCGGTTGTTTTGCTTGAGCTCTTGCACGTCTCCGCGCAGTCTGTCCCTCCTCATCGTCATCATCCATAAAGTCGTATTCGTCGCTGAAGTCATCCTCATCAATATTCATGTCACCCAGCGCATTGGCGAGAGCGGACTGGGGAGAGGTCTTGAAGGTTTGGAGAAAGCCCTCGAACGCCTCTAGAGGGATTGTGAGTGAACTGCGACGTTGCAATCGCGATGCGACGTACCTTGATGGTCTTCATAGTTGACAGGGCCTTTATACTGCAAGAGCGCCATCTTTGCGCGAAGCCCCTGAAACTTTGGGAGGTAAATACGATTGATCAACAAATAGGTCGCGAGAACGATGGCGAACGTATTGGAAATCTAAGGGCACAATCGAAATGGTGTTGCTTTGGATTGGGAGTGAACTGGAATGGAGGAGGGCGCGGGCAACCTGTGCAGAGGTTGAACTTTCAAGGCGGCTGGAAAATGAAATCGCGCTGAAACGCGTCGTTTTCGCGATTTCGCGTTTTAGTGGGAAAATGGTGTGGCTGGTGAACGTTTGAACTGTGGCTTGAGCTTTCGCTTTCCAGACCTCGGCTTGACACTCATCTTCGGATCCGGCGCAAAGTTGTTAAGCTTCTCAGCATCCAGCGCCTCCCAATTCCTTCCGTTCTTTTCATATATTCTTCTTGAAGGATGGCTCCCGATTCAAGGAGGCGTAATAGCCAAGCTACATCCGCCGAAATATCACTCATTCATCTCAAAAACTGCCTGGTCAACCTACCGTCATCTCTATATTCATTACTTGTCAATTTAAACACGGTATGCCCCCTACCCAAATCTCCTTCTGCAGCTCACTGACCTCCCTTAAGCCTGCGCAAAATGTTATAATAGAACTCAGCTACCGCCTTCCGTCTCAACCCAGCATCGACACGAAAGGTGCTCCATCATACAGATCCATATTCGTAGGATGGACGGGTATGCAGAGCAAGCGCAAGCTTGCGGCGATTGTGGATAGAGATGGCATAAGTGGCGCGAGAGGAAAGCCACCTAGTCGAGATCAAGAAGTGCAGCTAGTGGAGATCGATGCGACGTTCGCGCAGACATTAGGGATATCAGACGGCCAAAAAGTTACCGCGAGCTTACACATGGATCCTCCTATTGCGCATACTATCCACATAGAACCATCGACACCAGAGGACTGGGAGATCATAGAGTTGCATGCCAACTTCCTCGAGCTCAACTTCGTCAACCAAATACGCGCCCTGCCCAATCCAAATTTCGTTTCTTCAGACGGCTCCGCACAAACGAGACATCCTCTAACGTTACATCTATCCCCTACGTCTACTGCTAATATCATCATAACTGCTCTCGAACCTGCCCCACCGTCGACTTCGCCGTTCGCAAAATTAGACCCTGGTGGGGAGGTGATTGTGGCACCGAAATCGAGATCGAAGCCTTCCCGATCGTCTGGAGAGAACCGTAGCGTCACATCAAGAAAGAGTGCTGGAGCGAGAAGTGGTGCAAGTACTGTTCGCCGCAGGAGTGGCAGGGAAGAAACAGCACCATCCATGTTCTTCCGAGGCCTCGATCGAAGCAAAATTGGGGAGTACTTCGAGGCTGGTAAAGATATGGAAGACCAAGGATTAAGGGTTTGGGTGGACCGAGACGTACTACTTTCAAAGGCATTAAAGGGAGTGACTTGGGTATGCATCACTGTGATCAAACCCGCGAGCCTACAAAATCCCGTCGATCCCCAGAAACAACAGCAGGAGATTGAAAGCGCTGGGAGCGCCGGGAAGCCCACTTCAAAGCTGGTTGCAAAATTGATGGCCTGGGATGATCCGCCCGACAGCCACCATATTGCGCTGTCCTCAGCACTGTGTGCATCTATGGGCTGCGATGGTATAATTGGCGGCATTGTCAAACTTGAGCCAGCTCCTCCACAGATTGCCAAGGTCTCATCAGCATCCAAGGATGCCTCACAACCGGCAAAGAGTGGCCCCCACGTGATTAAAGTGTACCCATTTGCTGTCAGCGTCACTAAAGCTAGTGAAGGTCTCAAATTTGGAGGAGAATCAAAGGCAGAGCGAGAAGAGGCTGGCAGGCGGATCATGAAACTATACGGGAGGCAGGATAATTCCGACGGTCTCTTGGATGGCCCGTTGACAGATGGCTCTGTTTTGGGAGGTATGGCTGGCCCCGGTCGAATCTCAGGCTGGGAAGGCGGCATGATTAGGTTTGATCATCCACCGTCAGAGTTGGGGAAACCTACTTGCAACTGGTTCCTCGGATCAGAGCGGAAGTTTACAATCGAGGTTCAAGCAGCGATACCTCGACCATTATCTCTTTCGGGGGAAGCTTTGGTTGGAGACCCTCTGCCAGAACAAGTTCCCGTACTTGTTGGAATTGATAATTTTATCGATCAGCTACAGTCGCATTTGTCGCATTTGTCCTCTGTCTTACTTACAGGGGCTTTGGGTGCTGGGAAAACAGCTGTTGCACATCTCTTAGCACATCGGCTGCGATCAGAAACACTCTTCCACACTACCTACTTCTCCTGTCGGAAGCTCGTGACGGATGAGACTCGTGTTTCAACGATCAAGGAAACATTCACTCGAGTCTTTATGGCTGCATCATGGGGTGCCAGACTTGGAGGCAAATCAGTAGTCATACTTGATGACCTTGACAAGCTATGTCCGGTGGAAACTGAGCTTGAAGTTGGGAACGAGAATGGCCGAAGTCGACAGATCAGTGAAGGAATCTGCGCCGTTGTGAGGCAGTACTGTGGTAGGGACAGTGGCGTCGTATTGCTCGCCACCGCTCAAGCAAAGGAATCTCTGCACAACGTAATTGTTGGTGGCCACGTGGTCCGAGAAATCGTGAGTTTGAAAGCCCCGAATAAAGAAGGGAGAAGAAGGGTCATGGAAATGGTGGTGAAGCAAAATGCTACAGAGCCAAGCAGCCAAGAGCAGCAACCTAGTCATGGAAGCCGACCTACAACCGCAGATGGAAGTGCCAGTGAAGGCGAAGATGGCGCTTGGATGGACGGCGCCAGCTCAGCCAGCCGTCCTTCATCAGCTCCCAAATCCGACGGCTATGTCATTGACCCCTCTCTCGATTTCCTGGATCTTGCTGGAGAAACAGACGGCTACATGCCAGGAGATCTTGTCTTGCTTGTAGCACGTGCTCGAAGCGAAGCGTTGATCCGCTCCGTCTCTCTAGCTCCCAAAAACCAGGACTCGTCGATCATACACCTAAGCCGGGAAGATTTCACCTCAGCTTTGAAAGGCTTCACACCCGCCTCCCTCCGAAACGTCACTCTTCAAACCTCAACAACTACGTTCGATTCCATAGGTGGACTCAAAGAGACACGCAAAATCCTCCTCGAAACCCTCCAATACCCGACGACCTATGCCCCCATCTTTGCCCAATGTCCCCTTCGACTCCGCTCGGGCCTTCTTCTTTACGGCTTCCCCGGCTGCGGGAAAACACTCCTCGCATCGGCCGTAGCAGGCGAATGCGGCCTCAATTTCATCTCCGTCAAGGGGCCGGAAATTCTGAACAAATATATCGGCGCTTCTGAGAAGTCCGTTCGTGATCTGTTCGAGCGTGCTGAAGCCGCAAGACCGTGCGTGCTGTTCTTCGATGAGTTCGACTCTATTGCTCCAAAGCGAGGCCATGACTCCACTGGTGTGACGGATCGTGTTGTCAATCAACTACTAACGCAGATGGATGGTGCGGAAGGCTTGTCGGGTGTCTACGTTTTGGCTGCTACCAGCCGCCCAGATCTCATTGACCCCGCGCTCCTCCGCCCTGGACGTCTTGACAAGTCACTCATCTGCGACCTCCCGAATCTCGAGGATCGGATTGACATCCTCCTCGCTCTGGGCAAAAAACTCCACCTCTCAGAGGAAATCACGCGCAGTGCTGAGGGAGGCCTCGAAGAGATCGCTAGAAGAACGGAGGGATACAGTGGAGCGGATTTGCAAGCCCTGGTTTACAACGCGCATTTGGAAGCTATCCATGACGTTCTTGGTGATCAGGAACATGCGGAGATGGGGACTGGGAAGAAAGGTGTAGGAAAGACGAATGGTGCCCACTCAGGGAGTGGCTCGTCGAGAAATTTTGTCCAGTTCAGGTATGGAGAAGACGAGGATCGCGCGGAGGCTGAAGCTAGGGCAAATTCCGGACAGAACAAATCCAAACTACTTGCCGAACGAGCAGCAATTTCCGCCAAGTTGGAAGAGATCAAGAAAGCTAAGAAACGCGCCAAGATGGCGCAGCGGGGAGGGAATCAGGAGGAAGGAAAGGGAGTGAAAGAGGAGAAGGAGCAGCAGGATGTGGTGATCAGATGGCGACACATCGAGAAGAGTTTACAAAGTACACGTGCTAGTATCAGCGCGGAGGAGAGGCGTCGGCTAGAGAGCATTTATAGGGAGTTTGTGGTGGGCAGAAACGGCGAGATGCCGAGCGGGCAAGGAGGTACAGAGGTTGGTGGGAGGAGTAGCTTGATGTAGATACGGAACGCTAGATGCGTCGAAAATAGATCATTTATGGTGCCGTTCTCTTTCCATAGTTGGCATTGTGCGAAGATAAAAGAGAGATCAAGTGTCGAAGGCTATAATTTTGTCTCACTAAATACTTAAAACCTCAAAGCAACTCTAGAATGCAGTCACGTCTCTGGCCTGAGGACCGAACTCTCAGCTCAGTTCACAACTATGGCAACGACAACCACAGCTCCTTCATTTTGGGGTAGTTTGCAGTACCAAGACCAGTGACAGGATCCCAGCCTTTGACAGCTTGGAAGCCATCGCTACCACATCCAAGGTTGGTACCATTGACGATATCATTTAACACTTCTGGGTGGGCGTAAAGAACCGGGTTCACAAAACCGATTGGACCCTTGTCGCATGCGAGGCGTTCCTCGTTGAGCTACAAAGAATTTTGATTAGCCAGTCCAAAGTTGGCGTTTTCTGGAGGTTGACTAACCAAGGTCAAGATGGATGCGAAAGTGGGAGAAGCAAGACTGGCTCCAAACCAATGGCTAAGCTCTCCATTGACGAAGGCAGGCATAAAAGCTCCATTGGAAGCAACATCAGGATATCCTCTGCCAATTCGGTTGTACAAACCTTTTGTAGTGTTCAGGTCGACCTGGAACTCTGAGTAGTAAGGATAAGAAGGACTGTGGGCTGCAAAATACTCTGCGATGGCAGCCTTCTGATAATCAGGCTGAGGGAAATAGTTGGAAAATCCTCCCGATGAACTGAAGTTTACGGCTTTTCCACTTAGATTCCATTGCATGACGCTCTCCTGGTCTAGGATAGTCTGGTCGGCATAGAGCATGGTGCCCCCAACCGATGTGACTGTTCAGGAACTTAAAGTCAGCATTATTCCCTCTAGAATAGAGCGGAGTATAGAGTTCGGACGCGAACGCCTGAACCATATATAGCAACTTCGGAAACAACCCATATGAAGAAAGTAAATTGAGAATACGAACCGTATGGGCAGTTGGATGGGTACTGGGGATTAAATATTGTGCCTTCTGGGCCTAGGCAGCCGTTTGCGTCTCCGTCTCCTGGATAAGACGCAACGCCATAATCCCCAGAGGCGAAAAGCATTGATACTCCTTGAAGACCTAGTTTCATAAACTCATTGCATTGGCGGTGCGTGTAATTGTAAGGAAGATCAGCCTCAGCCTCTCCATAGGACGCGCTGATAACATTGGTAGGCTTGAAGACCCCGCATTGAAGCTGTCCTGTCTTGAAGTCAGTAATTGTAGATTGGCCCTGGTGTGCATGCGTATTCACCTTTATACCCGCCAGGTGCAGGGTCGGGATAGATGGGATCAATAGATGGATCGTCTCCAGTCTCGCCATAGGCGGTGTAAGTGCAGTATGACTAGAAAGGATCAACAATGCCCCTTGAGCTAAAAGCTTAGCAAGACTTACACCATCAAGAGCATCCAGAAACGTGTTGAACGTGTTCACAAGAGCGACTTCAGCTGGAGAATAGATCTGATCGTCGACTTGGTAGAGGGTGACAGTTTGTGGGTAAAGCAAGGAAATTCTAAGTTGAATTAGTGTCAAACCGAAAAGAGAGTCAAACCATTAAACTTACGCAATGTCAAGGTCAATATCTGACTCTCCAGTATCAAGACCGGTGGCATATGCAGGAACCGAGAAATTTGCTCCGTCAATAAGGGCAGGGATGGGTAAGGTATCCGGAGGCACATTTGGGGAAAACGTCTCGAAATAGGATTTGATGTCTGATTTTGCAAAATAATCGCCTTGCTCAAAGAGGCCGAGAGAATTTCCCTTCGATGCTGGCAGACCTTCCGGAATTCCGTATAGGGCCCTCCAACACGGCGGGGTGATGTTAACGCCACATCCTTGGACGTCCTCTGGTAAGCTTCCAGCTCCAGGGGGCTTGTAATTCCAGTTCTCAGGAGCAGGAAGCATATGGTTGGATTTCGCGAATGTAGGCTTAGTCCGGCGTTCCACCTTGACATCCCGCTTCACCACAGGAGTAAGCTTAATTCCAGGAGTAATGTAGTCGATGTGCGGCTGGAGGTGCTCTGGAACGTGGTACCTGTAGAGCAATTAGCGAGCTTCAATTGAAAGAGAGAAGCCTCGTACTCATCACATCCAACTCTGATATTGGGACTATGACGGTGCTCGTGCTCATAGTATTCAGTCAGTAGCAATTTCTCTGCTTCCTCGACAGTAGCATCAAATGCTAGCCAGCCCTTATTGTCTGAATGCACAACGCGCGAGTCGTGGATGCCAAACATTGTGAGCCATTCTCTGACAGCTTGGACACTTTCATCGGCCGGCGCAAACATGTCGTGGATATCTTCGGGAGTCCAGTATTGACCGAACTTCGGAGAATCTGGATGCGACCTGATGATGGATTAGCCACGCATCAATTGCTTTGCTGCTGCGCAGGAGTTTTCAATTGAGTTGAGAATTAGGGAGGACCTACACTTCCATGAGCAAATCATGGCCTTTGTCAAGGTTGCTCTGGGTCAGCCCGATGCGCATGGGCAAAATTGCACTGCTCTCGATTCGAGCCACTTTGACCCAGTTCGAAAGAGGAGCCTCGCGCTTTTCGTGCAATGCATGCTTGATTGGCGCAGGTGCGGCATTGGAGAGAGCCGCGGTGGCAGCAACGATAGCAAGCTTCAATGCAAACATCTTGAGATGTGGTGAGTGAGACGGAGCTGTAGAGTAAAGTAAGTGGACGCAGAGCTCTTTTTCAAGTCGAGAGCTCCCCACACGCACATGGAGCTCAGTTGTTCCACGGCCTCAGGAAGCATGGTGCATGTTTCTCGGGTGGAATCGACATGGATGAAAGTCAGGTTCCAGCGCATGACAGGCCTTTGTCGGGGAGGTTGCCGTGTCTTCGAGATGAAATCCCTATCAACACGTTCAATAAACTGCCCGGAATCCGGATACTTTCGTACAGCGCGCAACAATCTGTCCTTTTTTATCTGTACGCCTCTCGATGATTCTATGGTAACAAGGGGGACCAACCAATAGAGACTCAGGATTTAGCTGGACTTTACTGTAATAGGTTTAAATAGCTCGTTGAATCTCAGACAGAAAGTTCAGATTGTTGCGCGCTGTACGAAAGTATCTCTGCGCAAATGCAACTGTGGGGAGGGGAATCATGGTATGGGTAGCTTCGCATTGATATTGAACTATCAATTATCCAATGGAATAGTCGGAGGGACTACCTGATAGGTATGGAGACATGGCACCTTGTTTGTGAGCCTGCAAGGAGCCCCAGAGTCCTTCTGTACACGCTTTGCTGTTGGTGGACTAAACATTACCAGGTTATAAGAAGTACCTGACGCTTATCTTTCACGGGCGAGGTCTCTCACCAGGTTCCTCGCAGTGCCTGTCGTTTACGCCACATAGCGGGGTAATAATCACAAAGGTGCAGGTCCCAACCGATAGGCTAAAGATTATAGCACCAGACATCTAGTATCTCCTTCCCCATTAATCGATTCCACGCAACAACGTGGATTTGTCTCGAATCTTGACCGCAATTTAACGACGACAAACGCACCACTTGAAATAGAATTTGCTGTGAAGGGATACTGATAAGACAAGGAAGAGCGGAGACGAATTCACACTTGTGAACCCCGAAAAAAGCTCAAGCTTTTCGGGGGATCGCCCTGGCTTCCTAGGGTTTCCTAGAGAGGAAGGTGACTCGGCATTGAAAACGAAGTTCGGAACATTCCCTTCAAGAGGGGTTGCAACTGTTCGAGGATATGGAAATTTTTCAAACTCTTTGAAAATCGGGATATCTGCGGAAGTATGTGAGTCTTTTGACGAAGGATAGAGAAAGAGTGAGGTGTTGTGTTGACGATTATGTTTCTCGCCAAATCGCGCTGTGGCTGGTCTACAATATGAGCACAGGCCTATCGTTCAGGATTCATGTTTCCATCCACAACTTTCCATGGCCACTCCATCACCGACCTCCATTCCGTTGGCAACAACCCTTCAATCCCATGAATCGCATAATCGGCGACCCGGTGATTCCCAGCATCATGTAGCCACCATACTGGGTCAATTACCTTCAACAGTACGATGTTTCGAGCTAGCAGTGCCAACACGATCGGAGTGTGCAATTCTACAGTTCCAGAAATTTGGATGGAAGTCGCAAGGGCATGGTTGCGACTCGTCGCTGTATCCAGGATTGAGGGGCCCCCGTTGCGATCGAGGAATACATCGAAGCAAGCTCCGTTGCAGTCTGCTGGTACACGGCTTTGTCCGCATTCACGTCTTCGGTTTCAAATGCTTCGGACAACACGTGCAAGTCCTCTAGACCAGTCTGTAAGAACTCATTTCGACAAATAACTTCACTTTCATTGACCAATGGCTGCTGTTCAACATCCACAAGTACCTTGATCCTTTCAACCAAGGAAACATCTGATCGAACAAGCCAAGAATACCTCGGGCCATGTAGTAAGTTTGCCAAGGAAGCACATATGGCTCATCTGCAGCGACGCTATATGAAGTCACCCAAGTGTGATGAGTTAACAGAACGGCTGTGGCCAGCAAAGACTCTGCAGTCTGTCTGTCAGGCTGCGCGAGCTCCATGCGAGGCGACCGAATGGCCTTGTCGAAATAGGATCTGGATGCGATAGCAAGAGAAGTGTCGTTTGGAGTCAGCGCCCAGAGATGCTTGCTGCTATTGCCAAGATCGCATTGAGTACGAGTTCGCACTTAAATGCCCTTTTGAGGTATATCAACAGCCCACAAACTGTCTTGCACGTAAGTCGTGTCCATCGGGCAGTTGTGCACAAGTAAAGTTGAGTAATGATGCATGAGCCGAAGCTCCAAGAAGCGAGATGAGGTAGATCCATCGACTCCAGTGGGAAGATTGGTTAGATTGGCGATTGCACAAGGTGTCGTATCAAAACTTTGAGCTTTTGGCTTCTCCTTTGAGACAGCACATTGGGGGTTTGATGAAAATATCGAAGTTGCATTTCTCGATTCCAACAAAGCGCCTGGCACAGTTGCCGCATAACCGATGTTTTCCGTCACACTATGAGACTTGTTAATATGATGTTTTAATATAATTTTAAAACTTACTTTAACTTTACACTCCTTACATGTCCTACAGCCTCGCCGCAACTTCTTAAAAGCTCTTCTCATGGTTGGACGCCAGAAAGCAGAATTATTCACTCCAGCTAGAGAAGACATGACTGATGTCAAAGTTCCATATGGAACTGGAAAGATGCACTATTCTATGCAAGACGCGAAATTCCAAATCCATGGCGCTGTGCCATTGGGGCCAAATTTTGCCCCCATTGGCAGGATGTACGACGATCCCTGGATAGAGCTGAACAGAAGCTTGGCACATGCATAATTTTATGCAGTACAAAATCAAGTCGACATCGAATCCAAAATGTTTTCTTTACACATAAGAATAAATCATGAAAACCAATGAAGCTTCAAATAAATCTACTGAGCACCGAAGCTCTCACGTGACTAGTGATCTGATAAATTTGACGGATATCCATCTCTTACCTTCTTTATCTCTTCCTTGTCAAGTCAATGCTGCGGTTTTGTAATACTCACCGCGAATTCATAGCTTCAATATGGGAGTGGATGAGCTGCGATTAAGTCGTGAGTTAGCCTCGTGTTATTTTCACTTCAACTTCACAAGTGTTGTCCCAGTTGGAAAGGTTTGAAAAGTCCAACGCTCTCGAATTGAGCTGTTTTAGGGCTAAATATAGTGGCATTTTAGAGACTAGCTGATATCTGAAGGTTCAGAATTAGAACGGGGGGAAGACCTCTCTTAAAGCTACAGAAAGAAGAAATTATAGGCCATTCTAACCAACAAACGCCTATATTGGATTCGCTTCCGTCCCCTGAGGACAGAGCGCCAACCTGGATCTCCACCCCTCCTTCCAGTTCCCTTGAGCTTACGCCCAATCGATATATTTCCATACTTATCACCCTTCCACTCTTTATCGCCTACAGTTGGGACATGATTCTTACTTTCGTAATGTGGCAATCTTAAACGCGGAGAAACGCGCCTCTGCATCCCTCTCGACGCGTCCCATAAAAATGATCGCCAAGTACCCGGCTTCTAGTCACAGGCCCTCGCTCTGTTCTTGCAGGAAATCTCATCTCATCATATCAGAACCCATCTCATGGAGTCTTCTCTGATCCCGACTACCGTACGCAATCTCACGACCACGCTTGTTTATCAAAATAAGCATCTGGTTCGGTCAAGGGCCAATCAAGAAAGGTCAGCCTCCTGACCAGAGTCTTAGAGCAAGATCAGTTCAGAGAATAGAATCATTAACGTTCTCAACCTCACGTGAGATCTAGGTTGAATGAGTGAAACATCCCTGGCCGCAGATGAGGCTTGGCAGCAGCAGGAGCTTCCGAAGTCAAATGCTTAACGTCTTTCAACTTCACGCGCATATCATCCAGCTGTCACCAAAACACACAATCGCTCTTGCATTTTGATGCCACTCTTCTATTATTTCCAAGCACAGATGAAAGTTTTCCCTCGCGCTGGTAGTTAAGAATGTTCTAAGCGAGGCAGTCAATTGTGGGGTAGCTTGCGCCCGAGAAGTTGAAACAAGCGGGCACGGAGCGGACAAAATTGTTTCTGGCGACTCGCGCCGCAAGCTCAACGTCAGAAGTCCAGCTGTCCGTTTCGGGGCCGTCTGATAATTTTGGTGCATCATCCGAGAGCGCTGATCATACGCCGAGTCGCTTGCAATTGCACATCTAGCGTTCACGGACCGATATCCTCATTCTTCTCATTCCTCGTTCGTCTGATTTTCTTTACTCTCTAATTGCTTCTGGTCAAGCAAATTCATTCATTTGTGTTCATTCTATTCTACTTCCTTGACGGATTTTTTGACCATGGGCTCGAGGTATCAACCTATTGAGGCGGATGAGAAATTTCAGGATGTCTTCCCTACTCGTACTTCGACGTCGGAGAGCTTCGGG
Organism: Gamarada debralockiae; assembly: GCA_002803225.1. NCBI lineage: Eukaryota > Fungi > Ascomycota > Leotiomycetes > Helotiales > Hyphodiscaceae > Gamarada > Gamarada debralockiae. The sequence continues at coordinate 10,470 of NXFV01000717.1, read as the reverse complement.
TCGACTTTGTTGGAAGATGAGGAAGATTCCCATATGACAGAGTCTCGGAGCCGATTCAGTATCAATTGGATGTGGTTAGTGCACGCAGTGTTACTCACACTGTCGTTTGGGTTATTTGTTTCTGCATATTTCACGAGGGTATCGACATTGACGCATGTCCAAAAATTTTCGGCGTACTGTAAGTTGAAGATTTCAAGTACGCAAGATTTATTTACTGACTGCGATAACAGCACCTGCTGCGAAAGCCGTTGAATACCAAACCGTGAAATTCAACAACACAATGGGAGTTGGGTCACCATACGTCGGCAAGGGACCTGAAGTTGACAAGGCGTGGCACGCGATCTCTTACGACAGTAAGTTAATTTCCACTCTGGCGAACAGCTGCCTCCGAAGAGCTAGATGCTAAAACATCACAGTTGGAGATCAAATGATCACACCAGATGAATTGAAAAGAATTGATATGCCGGAATCGTCATTGAAGGTCAAGCACCCAGAGACCGGAGTTGAGGGATATAGAGTTGGACTCGAGGTCTTCCACCAACTTCACTGCATCAACCTGTTACGACAAGTGACCTATAAGGATTACTACATGGAGCTAGGCAATGGAAACTTTGCTGGCGGTGAGGAGGAATTGCAAATGCACACTGGTACATTCTTTGATTCCCCAATATGAATTACATCTAACAACATTAGATCACTGCCTCGAGATCCTTCGCTTGAACATCCAATGTAGTGCTGATGTCGGTGTCTTCACTTTCTACATGCTTGAAGGCGACCCACTCCCATGGCCCGAACTCAACTCGTGGCACACGTGCCGGAACTTCGATGCAGTGCGAGATTGGGCTTTGGAGAACTCGGTTGGCAATATGGAGGGACCTGACGTACGCCCCAATTGATTGGTAACGGGCAAGGCGTATAGAGAAGGTAGACAAGTGGAAATTTAATCTTACATGCAATAAATAGCGAAATATTCGAATCATGAATTTAGAAAGCCATTCAAATCTTGTGAAATATGTTCTGGTGTATTTCGAGCTTCCATTCACGAACATCGCCTCACCTCGAAAGATCACTTCGACATTCTATCCCACGTGACCAGCATCCCGAAGAAACCTCATCAATCTCTCGTTTCCCATTTCCATTTCCCCAAAGACCCAAGATCTGCCGAAGATATCGTCTCGGCTTGCCGCCTCAATGTCCCAATCTAATCAGATCCGTCTCAAGATCCCTGTCTCCTGCCTCACTTACGGCTCAAAACGCCAGTTCTTAGCGACTTCAAAATCAGATGAAACCACTTGTAACCGTGAATATTTACGGACGAGAATCTAAGATCAGACTAGTGACGACGGACCCGAACTGTCTTTCAATGCTGTTGAGGCGAAAATGGAACTACATTCATTTGCTTTTCTTTCGTTTTCGTTTGCTTTTTGACAACAAGCTAATTTGTTTGTTTCTATTCAATTTTTTATTTTTCCTTGAAAGAACTGCTTCTTATTAAGTGTTTATTTACAAAATGGCCTCACCAAAGGAAGAAAGCAGATACTCTTCATTACAAGGCATTGAAGATTTAGATTTAGAGAATGATTCCGACACGACCCTAGCTTCAGATGGCTTCCTGGGAAAGATTTCAGCAAAGAGACCGAGCAGATATTCGCGAAATACGAAAGTTCAGACGATCTTGACCTGGAGTCGATGGGGCTTAGTCGTTGCTCTCCAGAGTGTGATGATATTCCTGCTATTGAGGGATCCTTCGACGACGAAGAAAGGTTGGACTCAAGCAGATACAGAGACGGGCGGTGATATCAATGGACTCTATGTACCTTGTGGGTAGATTCCAGTTTCGCTCCATCTCCATTTTGGAAGCTAATTCGGATTGTTCGTACAGTATCACACAAATATACTCTTCTCACGCCCGAGGAGGAGAAGTTCGTGCCGAACATGACGTCCAACGACAATCGAATGGCGATCCGACGCAATTGGGATATGCTGATGCCACGTATGATATGACCAAGAACTAAGGGGACATGGAGAACTGACATCTTGTAGTTGGAAGTGGTAGTATCGAAATTCCCGACTGGGAACAACACCCAATGCTTGGGAAACCCATAGTTGACGATCCCATCCGGACTGGAGCTCTTTTCGAGGCTTCGTGGACCCATGCTCTTCATTGCGTAAGCTTCTTCTCAAAACTGCCTGAACAAATTTCATTTACTGACTTCTCTCCCAGTTGTACTACACAGTCGATACCTACCATCAGCTAGTAGTGAACGGCAGTTTCGGATTCGACGGAGAACGAAATGATTACCACGCGGCACACTGCTTCGAGTATCTTCGAAATCAAATACTTTGCATGGCAGATATGACATTAGAAGGATCGGAGTCAGTGTTAGATGCGACAGGCAAGGGCCAAGCGCATATGTGTCGGAATCGGGAGGAAGCTATTTCGTGGATTGAAGCGCGGAGGGTAGATGATATACAGAGCATAGTTGGACCTTGATGTTAACTTGCTTCATTCTAATAAATTGTGTTTCAGATATTTCCTGAATTCTTACCCGAGTGATGACTGTTCGCCGTTCCAAGTCGAAGTCCTCTTCGATTGAAATTCGCAGTCCAGGATGCAATACCATGTTGATCCACTGGGTCACCACAGTTCATCGACAAGGCTCCATCGACTGAAGAATTTCAACTCCAGCATTCTCGAAGACGCATACACAATGCAGGCAACGGCAGCAGACTTACTGTAAAGCGATCAGGAAAAACAAGGGAATGCGGGGTAGCAGGGTAACATTTCGGCTTACCGGCTCCCACCTAATATCGGCACCTCCAATAGCTTTCGCCATAGGTCCAACAAGCAAGCTTTGATCTGCACCCATAAAAACCGCTATGAGCCCACATGCTCATACTACAAAAGCCGCAATGCCAGGAGGGAGCATTGAGGGAGTATCCCAAACAAGGACATCATAGATCAAAGGACGGCTGAAGACGAAGTGCTCTGTCAGACTATGGTAGCGAATGGCGTGCACCTAGTTCAGATATGAGATTGATTCAGCCAAAAGCAAGTTAAAAGGCCTTACCAGTACGATAGAATAATCATAAAGTTCTCCAATTGTCTGTGATCTCAGCTGTGCCAATAATACGCAGACAATAACACTTGGTACAATATCTATGCAGAAGGTCAAGGCTGCCAACTCTTGAACACAGATCTTACAGTTCCAATTTAGAGGTCAGCGACGCGAAGATGGAGTTGTGGCCACTGAAACGCTTACAAGTGGAACGGTTACTTCTACGACAACAGTTTGGATCAGCAACACCCAGGTGAGACAGCAATCTACCTATCACACGTGAACGAAGGAATGCCGACTGCTTGAAAGATGGTGACCCAAACCTCCACTACAGCATCCGTGACTTATTTTGCCACAGAGAGCTCTCCGCCACAGCAGCTCGCGGAAAGGACTGTTTATTCGGTACTAGCGACAACAACAATACTAACAATAGCCAACGAAGACGTGGTTATTATAATTAGTGGCACCGCGACGACGACCGTGCCAATATCGGTTCAGTGGGAAACAGTCACTAGTACAAGGACACTTGGCCTCGAACCTCGGGAGTAGATGACGGCCACTACACCAACCTCAACACAAGTCGTCACAAAAACGTCGACAGCAGCATCAAGCTCGCCAGCAGCAATGTCAATCGCGTGAGGCAGTGGAAGATATGATACGAGTGACAAGATCACCTTGGGAGGTGGTATCGGACTTGGATTGCCAGCCACCATTGCAGCAGTTGCAACGTTATTGCTATCTGTATTCGGGGCCATTGAACAAGAGGGCTTTTCAATCAAAACAGTGGACAAGGACAAAGGTAGGGGCGGTGGGACAGTCAATCCATAACAGAACCACGATCCAGCCCACGAAGGAAACAGGTTCTTCGCCAGCCTCCGAGCTCAGGTAAATTGGCACTTCCATCTCTATATCGCGATTCTGACTGACCTTTCAAGCCTCCCAGCTATCTGACATTCTTTAGGTGCAACCACGACATCATCACATTGTTCGGCTACAAAAAGATCCCGCAGAGTTTTATCGCAATGTCCTGCCTTACCTCCTCTAGTTGCAACCCACCAGAGAAGTTCCCGCCCTCCTCGCCGCCCTCTCCAAATATGACAAGGTCGGTATGGCGTGTCGCTGGTAGAACAAGACAGATTCACGCAACTCGCTAGAGTAACTGACCGAAAAGAGTTCACATAATGAACAAGGAACCAGCAGACGTTGGCTGCGTCACTTGACATTTGTTGCACTTGCAGCGCTAATCACCAAGGAGCCGGATCCTAGTACTGAGGATGGGAAAGGTCAGGGATTTGGCCAATATCAACTTGTGAGGATGAGGACACTTGGCTCACCTTGGTGAAACGTTCACAGAGACAATACATAACATCCAGAAAATATACATGTATACATTATGTAGAAAACAGTTATGTATCGTCCGACAGACTTCAGGCAATCATTGATGCCAATGGCAGGCAGACCATAACGCCAATATAACAACGCCCAGCGAGCCTCCGTCTAAGTTTTTGATCATGAATAAACGCAGGCTCCAAAGAACCTCAAAATCGTGTCCAGAATCGTTCCATGCCAAAATCAAGTCGCCAGTCGTCATATATACACGGTATCCACACACTCACGTGCTTCAGGATTTCCCCGCAGTTCTCACAGCCTTAATCCATTCCTCCTCACCCATGTTATCTAGACCCGCTTTTACAATATCACAAACCTCCTTGGGGCTCGTAGCACCGAAAAGCTTGCCCTCCATCGCAGTCAAATACGCAACTCCGGCGCGGACGAGAACGGCGTCGCCTTCGAAGACCATCACATCCCAAAGACGCGTGGCATGATCAAGGTTCAAATATCCGGTGAAGAGGCTGGAGAATATATCGCGCAGGTATGCGTCGGGTTGTGGACCAATATGAGGATTTGTCAGAAGGGTATGTAGGCGTGGTGATTTGTGCTGGAGGGTTGAGAGTAGGAGGGAGTAGGTCCTGGATGTTGCGCCTGAATCACCTGTGTGGAAAGAGAGTGGGAGGGGGCGATTGAGGATGTTTGAGAGGGCTTGGAAGGATGCTGAAGGCGTTGGGAGGTTGAGGAGGAGGATGGCTGCTATTGTCTACATAACGTGTCAGTAAATGAGAGGAAAGCCAAAGCGGTAGATACTTACACTCGTCCCATGCACGTATCCAACGTCACTCCTGTACATCGCATAAGCCTTGAGCACATCCAGCAGCGATTCGTGAAGTGGTCCATCCGGCTGGAAAATCTTCAACTCTGGATAAGTGCCTTTAACATCAGATTCAATGGCATTCAGCCAGCCCTTCTTCCTTTCTTCATCGGCCGACAGCTGCGATCCTCTCGCGACGGTCGTTTCCAATGCCTTTGCTCGGCGGAGAGCGGCCGTGTACGAGGAGTCTGACAATCCAAGTTCATTTCCAATGGCTTTCGCCCAAACAGCTCCTCGACTTCTGGGAGCGATACCTCTCCACCATAGCTCTCTCGTCCGTTTTTGGCGCGTGACTTCGTCCCAGTTTGGCAGAACGTGCTCCTCCCAAATTCGTAGTAGCGAGCTAGCGGTATCATCTCTACAGGTAGACTTCGCTTTCTTCTCAGCTTCCCTCTTACGATCCGCTTCGAGTGACAGAGCCATCATTCGTTGATATTCCTTCAAATGACGTTTCTCTTCGGCTGGGTCTTTGGGAGGAAGCCATGACGGTCGAGTCCGAGACAAAACAGCTTCCTTTTCTTTCGATATTGGAAGGGGATCAATCATTATATTCGTTCGCCGCAAAGGTGGTAACTCAGCGATCGCAGACCTGATTCTGGGTTTCTCGGGAGCGCGAGCGCTAGAACTGATGCTTCGATGTAGTCGGGGATCTTCCTTCTTTTCTTCGTCTTCCGCATGTGCCTCCAGTGCCTCTGTTAAAGCTTTGGCTTCCTCGCTCAACTCAGACAAAGCTGCGGTCCAGCTCTTTGCTCGTGCATTTGGAAACGAATCGTGGTTGATTGGAAATTGACCCATGCTTACTCCTCGACTGATTCCAAGTTTTGGGGACCGAAGTTCCCCTTGCTCTGCCGGGATTGGTGATGTGCCATTTCCAATGGGTTTTATCTTCTCCTTTGGGGGTCGCTCAGGACTTGTAGAGGTTGATGGAGGCATGCTTGGCGTCCGTTCTTGAGGGGGGCGGGGAGAGATCGGAATGTTCTCGAGAAAACATTCATCCGGTACATCATCACCATCGTCCTCATCGCACTCCTTCTCCAATTCCTTCGCCGTCTTCCTCTCTCGATTAGACTGCCAGCTCCCCCTCCTCGCCCTCAATGACGCCACAGACAGATTCTGCCTCGGACTAACCGGAACATTCGGACTCAAACTTCGATTTCGTTTCATCGTGGGTAAAGAATGCGTACTTGGGCTCGTAAAGCCTCTTCGTGGCATGGGCGGTGCTCCATTGTGTAAAGGCATCAATCCCAAACCATCCGCCGCCGTTGCGCTCTTGACCTGTCCTCTTAAACTTGGATATTGGGGTCTTCCCTTCGCAGCCGTCAATTCCCTCTGTATCCGATTGCCATGCGTCGAAGCCATAGGCACACGTTTCCGCTGCTTGGCCGTCGCCCGTAGATCACTCGCATACGTTGCATCGTAAGGATTCGAAGAAGTTTTCACAGCAAACACCCCAATCTCAGCCTCCGCTCTTGCCTCGTCATCGAGCCCGATGTCCTCAAAATGTCCTGCATCAGAAAGAATGCTGTTATCGTCCGATTGGTATGAGGAGTGGAAGGAAGAGGATTTCGAGGACTTGGAGCCCGTTAGATCGGGCGGAGAGCCAGGCATTGGAGTATTGGAGCCCGCATTGTCGTTGAAGGTCATCGCATCTTCGAAGGATAATGTCGGGGAGGTGAGGGCTCTCCGTAGAGTAGCTATTTTGGCGGTTTGAGGGTGAATTGACGTTTCAAAGTTGAGGGATTCAATGCCCCTGATTGCTTATTATGGAATGGATAGACGGTCGCAAGAAGCGCGCCACAGGTATTGACGAGTATGGAATGGCGGAATGAGCGTTGAAGAAATAATTATTAAACGACAGTACTGATGATGATGCTATTGATGCTGCAGAAGCTGTGTATTATTGTTGTCGTCTTTGTCGGAGTTCCTCATGGGAAAAAAACGAAGGTAGAAAGGTCGTTGATCGGGTTGCAGTGGAGGAGGAAACCGTTTTTCGCGTTCGCTCCAAGGTTTGCTCCTGCCCGGCGTTCTCCTGAGCCAGGAAGAATAGGGACAGGGGTAGCTGGAGTCGCTGATTAAATGAGGCACAGGGGAGTTTTGATTTGTTCACCCAAAATTATACTTAATAACTGTACAACAAATCTCCGTGAAGGATTGCAGAATTGATGAATGTTCGGAGAGGATGATAAAGTCTGTAGTAGATTTCTAGAATATCTAGCAACTAGAGTCTAAAAGCCGTGAGGGATACCATCGTACATGAAATACCATGGCCCCTCACATAAATCCGTAATATCACTGGCGTCATGTCGGTCTATCCTGCCATCTTTTACGAACAAAACCAACACGCCGTCCTCTAAAAACACAGGATTTCTTGGTTTCCAGGGCTTGTCGTATCCCGCTTCCCCCCACCTCCAACCTCCGGCCTGCAGCTCTGGCAATTGCTGACCTCTCACCGTTATTGCTTGTTCCCCATGGTGTTGGCAAAGCCTGTCGGCCTGATGCAGGTCGTGAATCGTGGCTGGAAACTGGGTGAAAGTCGCTGGTCGACAAAGCGTCATCGACCAAGGCCGGCCAACGAAGCAGGGAGGTTGGTCTGGATGTGAGCGGGGCTGGGCGAAGGTGGGTGAAAAGGAAATAGAAACCTCACGTGAGGTTTGAGGAAGGTATTTGATAGATAGAAGTCATTCTGTTCGACAATTGAGTGGCCGAAAGACTGAATTGATATGATCTCAAGGCATCGAGGTGTTGACCGAATGGGGCCGTTCAGGGGTAATGATCACGTGGTACTGGCCAATGAAACCTCAGGGCCGACGATGGGTAAGAGCTTTTAGGAACGAACCCGAAAATCCCAATATTTGGTTCTGCTAGCGTTGAGAATATGCACCACCAGACGTTAAGGTAGAGTTAGAGAACCATATAAATTATTTAGGGCTCGAAGGACATTATTTGAAATCTGTCGTGGGTAGATCACGTGCTAGTAATTTCTATCCAAGTGGCCCATCAAGCCTTTCTTCACTCCCTTTCTACTCTGCCACCCAATTTAACATTTAAAAGCACAATAACACCACTGCACCAAACCCTTATCTCGTCCCGTAAACCCACAATCACGACCACGAGCTGCGGGAATACATATATCCTATCATATCCATCGGTCACACCCATGTTATCGAAGCCCGTCATGACCGTATCGTATTTTAGTCCTGGAGAGCAATCGATGTGGTAGACTGGGGTACTCTCTCCCATACCATTGTCTTCATAATAAGTGGTGGTATGTAGCCAGGAAATTCAGCGGCTGAGGTGCCGAAGAGCTATGTGCATGTGTTGTCGTACACCCAGGCGGAGAGGGTGCGGGTATCTGGGGCAGTGAAAAATCTAGGAGTTGTGAGTGATTTCCAGTATGAGACGACGTGATAGGGCTTACTCTTCCCAGCCAAAGGGCACAAGTGCCGCGTTATGTGGAGACACAGATTGTCTCTACGGCTTGGTGATTCTAGTTGACAGTTTGAGAGCAGGATGGTGAGGAGAGAAAGAGGACTGCAAGGATGAACAACTTCATCTTGAACAGTGATCGAAGACTTGAACTTTCAAGTTAATTGGGGAGCGTGGGACTGTCAACAGCAGTAGGTCGTGGTATTCCAGTTCAGAATGACTAAGGTTAGATGTTTGGAAATGGCAGAAAAAAAGAGACTTTAAACGGCCTTCCAAAGAACTTAAATAACACATGTCTGCATTCTATGACGTGAGCCCATGATTCATGGTACTCGCAGTGGTTGCTGGTACATATTGTATAGACAAGTAGAGATGAAGTTGAAGGGAAGATCTTGTGTGGATCAGCATTCAGGATCTAAGGCACAGGTATGAGGACCAAGAGTACAGGAACGTTACTATCAGGGTCATCTGCCCCGGATGACGGCCATGACAATTCGATTTATGAGAAGGCAGGGCCATTACAGTTCAGTGATCTGTCACTTGAACTTAGAGAGAATGTCTGGGGAGAGATTAAGGCGGCCTGGCTTGTAAACCTAGACATCGAACACAAGCAGATGGCTTGTTTGAGCGGCTGCCGTGAAAGGTGTCATACTCACCAAATAGAAACTCATCTGCTAGCCCCAACGCGAAAGAACATGCAAATCCACAAACTAAGCAGCTGAGAACTGTCGACGGTGAGAATCACAATTGATGCCGAGAACAGTAGTCGACACTGAGATAGACAACAGTCGACACGGATATAACATTCGACAATGATATCTTCCCGACACAAAATGTAGCAAGTGCAACACCAATGCATAGCAAGAAAACAAAGGGGCATGACTTACTCCGTGTAGTGGATCCACGACGAATCCGAAGGAGCCCCGACATATTACCAAAGTCCGCACACATCGGGCAATGAAGGGGGGCTGCAAGGCGAGGATGGAAGAACTTCAAGTGATGGGAAGTCAATCTAATATAGACAACAAATTGATTGACAGTATTAGAAGAGAGGTTGTTCAATTCAATCCAGCGAGGCTTCTCATGTGATTATACTTCCCACAATACCTTTCATCCGCTCTGTCGTGTCTCCCTCCCTGGTTCTCAACACCCTAATTCTTAGATCAAGCCACTCAATGACCTTCCCAAACTTACTCTGTCTCTTCCCCATAACATTCCTAAACGCATTCATCGCAAGCCTATAACACCATCAGTCCCCAATTCCCCTCATCTCCCTAATCACCCTAACCCCAAGGGAATTCACATACCATTCAACCTGTACCTTCTTAACCACACACTGAAACCCCACATTCCTCTTATTCCTACCTTTACTCTTCATTAGCACAAACGCCAACTCAACTAAATCAGAAATCGTCTCTATTTACTCGATTCGTTAGAATTCGTTTCGGAAGGAGAGTGGGGACGGGGGTGCACACTGATGAGTAATTTTGTGCCTGGCCGTTTCCCCGCTGGCAGACATCGGTTGTAGGTGTAGAGCTTGGTAGCTGTTTCGATGAACGCACTGTGGATGTTTGAGAGGACTGTATGCAGGGAGTTGTGTGATGTGTCGAGGAACATGGCGTGGGCTTGAATTTTGAACGTATCTGCGGCGTCACGTGGTCAGTTCCAAAAATTCGGCTCGATCCTATCGCCGTCGCAATCGCAATATGGAGATCTGATGAAGCAGAGCATGCCGACGAAACAAAGAGGGATGGAACATGAGAGGAGGTTTAGAAAGTG
>NXFV01000745.1:0-23452 GCA_002803225.1 Gamarada debralockiae | reverse complement strand
AAAGCATACGCACTCGAATATGGTGCTGCCCAGGCAGACGAACCTCCGATATTCCTTGCTGCCAGCGATGCCTCACACGCGGATGATAACACAAGACGTTGGAGTACAGAAGGGGGGCTATTCAAGCTATTTGGAGGTGCATTCGACTGGTTCTGCGCCCTTCAGCGTATAGTCACTACATCCTCAACTGAAGCTAAGCTCCTGGCCCTATCACACCTATGCGCATAGCTCTTCTGGTGGAGACGCGTATTCGAAAACCTAAGACTTGACCTCGATTCGGAGACTACAGTCAATTGCGACAATCTACAGACAATACGTCTCCTAATGAATCAATCACCTAAATTAGTCACTAAGTTACGCTACGTCGACATCCATTAGCATTAGCTCCGTCAGGAAACAGCCAAAGGAACACTCAAAATCGAATGGATTTCGACACAAGAGATGCCTGCCGATGGGTTCACAAAAGCCCTGGGTCCCCAAAAACACACTGCGTTTCGAAAACAGCTCAATTTGGTTGATATTAGCGCTCTTTTGACTCAAACTAAGGTCTAGCGTCTTTTATCTCTTTTCCTATCGACTATTTCTACGCTAGTTAAGCTCTTAATATTGCTTTTATTTGTGGCTTTCTTCCTTCTCAAACAGGTCTAAAATTAGCCAATCACAAGGCGAAATACATTCTCTCCCTTGGCAATATATAGCTCTTTGTACAGCTTCTCCTTTCCTCGAATCTGGGGGGGTGTGTTGGTTGGAATTGCCTAATCAGGTATAGCCTGTATTTACCCCTCTTTTGTGATATAAGAGAGCTCTGCCCCTCCCTGTATTTCAGCTCCTTAGATATCAGCTAGGTCTACAAATGCCACTATATTTCGCCCCCAAAATACAGCTCAACTGACAACAATGTCTACCAAAACATTGGTTAGCGCATCCGGGATCAAGGATGTTAAGTTTACAACTTACAGCTACGAAGGTACCAGGGAGGAAAAGGGTTGTCAGTACCGCAATCGTCTTCATTGCCGAACTGTCCCGCTTCGCAGCGACGGCGACGACAGCACTTTTCTCCGCCACCAAGCGACTAATTCTGTTTTCTTCTTGAGCGATTAGGCTAAAGACCTGGTAGAGGTCAGTGAAAGCCAGCCGAAACGAAGCACCTGAATGAGATGAGACAGGCGCAGCCAACATTTCGATAACCATGAGGGACTAGTAATATACCAGGGTTGTCTGACTCTTAACACGCTCCCCAAGAGCCTGGATCTGCGATTTAAGGCTATCAAATAAACTCTTATTGAACTCAATACGATGGAGAAGGTTCTCTCGAGCTTTGTAGTCTAGTGTCGCGATATGTGGAATGCCCTGTAGCTCCTCGAGTGTCTTTAGAAGGAAGTCGCCGTGACTCGCACTAAATCGCGCAACATGTCCAATGACCGCTAGCGCGAAGTGGTATGAATGGAGTCTTTTGATGAAAACTTGAGACTTAGACGGGTTAATAGGCCTATCAAGACTCGTGTTATAGGGGTCCTGCTCAAATGTTCCGACGGTTTCTAGCCTGCCCGGCTCGGCAACGCCAATCTCTTTCTCTGTGAAAAGAACATTCCTGTCAATCTCCTCCCTGTATTTTTGCGTGTTGCTAAGCAGATTCTCAAAGAGGCAAGTTGGAACTAGCATCGGATGCGAGAGCATGTTGAGCGAGGACTGAAGGGACCCAACAAGGTTGCTCCAATCTTCGTGACTGATCCCATGAAGTAGTGCTCTAACTGTCTGGGTAGAAGGGCTATAGGATAACGAAAGGCTGTCGTGGCAGACGTTTCTGCACAACGGTATCTTGACAACCATACCTATGCCCAAAGAGGCGTGAGTGATAATCGGATATTCTTAGTGCAATATTAAAAAGTACGTACACATTTGCCTCAATTCCTTTGGATTTCCACAATCAAACGAGTAGTATCGTCCTGAAGAGCCATTGTTATCCTGCAACGCTAGGGGACTGAAGTCCTGGAGGTTAAATGCCTGCTTTAGCAGCAGCCATGATTCTTCTGACATGCAGTACTTCCATTTTGCCTTCCGAGGAATGATATAACAGCTGGTAGGGCATTAGCTATAATCAAAGACTTCACGACATGTGGTCACTCACATTACCCTGAGCTTTAATGTAGCGGAAGCGCCTGTTTGTCCCAATTGGCCAGGGAGTGCGTATTTACCCTGTCCAACATATATCAGCGGGACTTAACAGAACCAGGATTATGCCGCTACATACAGTAAGGCTGAGCCAATCCCCTAGCTCGTGTGGATAAAATGCACCACTTCGCGTATCCAAAGCCTGGTCCTGCGTGTAGAGTTAACATGAGTGTCATTTGAAAAGGACGTCTCTTCATACCTTCTCGGGTTCCCACGCTTCAAAATACTGCAGAAGGTCGCGGTCTGCCATTTCTCGTTTCTGTCGTGCGATAGTATAAATGCCCTTTACTTTTAGAGAAAATGGTTAGGCTCGATGTAATCGACGAAACGTGTAATTTATAGCCAGACCCAGCCGCCTGCGGCTGAATAGGCAGCTGCACTAGCACGTGGCTATGGTACCCGCCCTAAGCATCTAATAATCGTGCGGATGCTTCGCTTATTGCAGTATAGCAATTCGCGCTTTATAGTAATTTGTTACTTTTAAGCCTAACATATTAATACTTAATACTTTGTAACTAATATTAAATTAATGGTATAAGTACGATCCTAAGTGTCACAACGCGCGTGATCATGTGACAAGGCCTGTGCGCAAGCTAGATAAATCTGTTATTCTAAGTTAATGGAATACTGTTTGATTTGATCTGACTTAAAGTATTACTGTAACACTAGGGTAAAGAAAGGATTAATCGAAACTATTATTAATTTCGAACTTAAGGTTGTAAAAGTTGTGTAAAAAAGTGTTGCAGTACAACTCCTCCTTGATAGTGTGACGGCGCTGGTATGCGGCGTTGTGTTGGTGTTGGAGGCGTGCGGCATGCGTCGGCATTAGGTTATGACCTATATATAGTAGAAAGCAAATAAGGCTGTCAACCTTATTCTTGTGCCTTTTGGCCAGTTGGTAGAGTAGTTAAAGCTATTCTTACTACTCTTATGCAGCTTGGTCAGCCGCTGTCACAGATATAAGGATGCCCCATTAAAAAACACTTCAGTGAAAATGAATTCCCTGTCCCTGTAACAGCTACAGGTAGCTAGAGGGCAACAGGAGGAATCACAATATATCAGAGAAGTAGTAGTCGGGTAAAAGAGACAATAGTGGTTGTATTCGTAGTGGTTCCTTAGTACTTGTATGCTTGTGAGTAAGAAAACTCAAACTTGCCCCTTCTCCAAGTAATGTCATTCAAACCGCAACTCAGAAATAATGAAACTTCATATGTAAGCAGGACTGCTCGACTTATTGACTAACATTGCTATTCCTGTTCTCGGCATCTCCAGTTTTGTCACTCACCAAGCTGCCCCCAATGCCATCATTCATCTCGCTGAACTTCGATGGACTCTCTTACAATGGAAATTGAGGGTACAAGAACTGCGGCATGTCAATGTGCAACGCCATCCACGCCCACATGACCTCTCACTTTCCATGGTACGATCAAATCGAAGAGAGCTTCCCATACATGATTGTCTGGTGCCGTTCCATCCCTCCTTTTCCCCTCCGCCCCTTCAAAATAGCCGGCCAGCTCACCATCTACCTCCTCATGCCCGGGTTGGGGGATTGGAACCTCCCAGGCTCATCATTCCCGATCTAGGTAATTCATTTGAGTCTGTCGACTTCGGAGATCTTGCTTCGGACCTGGAGGAATTTCACATCCCGAAGACAGAAACATTGAGGAAGTTGATAGAGCGATATTTCCCTGATGCTAATGTGGTAGTTTTCGTTGAGGCTGAGATTCTAGTTGAGTTCCCGGAGATGGGTAGAGAGGAGTATGGAAGACGGTTGGAAGGCTTGCCGGCGTGGTTTGAGCATAACGATTTGCCGCTGAAATATTTCGATGGACTTAGGTAAAGTATGGCCGTCAGCGAGAAGTAATTGACCCTGCAAAACCGAAGGAGATAACGGATATGATCGATGGCTTGGATGCGCAGAAGTTGTTGTGTAGTGATAAGTTGAGATATAAGGGCCTTTACATGGTTGATGAAGGGAGGGACAGAAGACTCTTTCTGTGTCATGGAACGAGTGTTGTCAGAGACAGCGCCAGCGTACGAGTACAAGGCAGCTTTGCGACTGGTGATGCCATCACGAAAGCAATGCTCCTCGCTCCGACTAGATGGCGTTGTGCAACATTTATTCGACTTGAACGAGTCCCATACGAGAAGAATACTTTAAGTCCTATTATCAGTCGCTGGACAAGGGAAGTAAGACCACTCCTGACTCCGAGGGCGAGATGATTGAAACAAAATATCGTAATGCGGCAGAGGTGGGAGGCGTGATCCATTGGTCTGACCTGCACTCCAGGGCTACACGGAGAAGAGGCCCCAAACTGCGGTGTTCTGCGGAGGCGATGGATCCTTTGATGATTCTTGCTGAGGTAAAGTGTGCTCTCATAAGGTTGGTGGGAATTCCCTGAAGCTATAATCAAGTCAATGATGCTAGACTTTAAACATGCATGTCCATTTCGACTTGACATTCCGGATAATGAAAGGAAAAGTGCCAGCAAATAGGCTTTGGATGATCAGAAGATGACAAGCACTTGCTGAGATGCAATGGAAGATTGACTCGAAGCTTGTACAGAATGCTCAGGCTGACATGGAAATTTGAAGTCAAGCGGATTGCAATGAGGTCTCAATTGTCTTCATTGATCATATGATCACCTCACTCAAATCTATCTCCTATCGCCCAGATAGTCATAACCCACTTTTGATACATCCTCTCTGCATATCGTACAAGTCCACTGCCACTCTCTGCACTCCCATAAAACTGGTTCATCGCGAAGGGTGTCCACGGGCATTCTGCTCCTCCCCATCCATCCAAGACCACTATCCCAATCCATTGTGCCCCTTCGTCTTGCCATTAACCTTCCTTCATCATGCATTCGAATCGAAAACGAAAAACAAATGCAATGTATTCACAGAAACGCTGGGGTATTCAACTAACTAAAAACAGTGTCGAAAAAGAATCGTTCGTCACAAAGGCGACAGATCCAAAGGGATCTGCATGATGAGTCGAAAGAAATTCGTCGGATGTGTTCTCTATTTGTTCAGACTGTGCTGCTTTGATTCGCGATGCATGCAAATTTTGTTGCTTTCCTCCATGTGCTCATTCGCTTTGCAAGTTATGTTGTATTGTATTCGAGGTGCCAGTCGTTAAAAATCGACCAGATACTCTCAATCCTAGGCAATTTTATTGAGATCCTCGGAAGTAGTGTCGACTGGTACCTGCCAGCTGCCAGCTTAGAGACCAATCGGGCTCAAAGGCTTGATTGGACTCAAAGGTCTCATATCCGCACTCCGCCTCGGTGGCGTTCTCTCCTGTACAACGGTCAAAGTGGTATTGACCGTACTAGTTGACTGGCTCCCACTCAACGGCAGCTTGTTATTCTCCCCCTTGGCCTCGGCAGCCTTCCCGCCCAGCTTCCCCTGCTGTGTCTGAGTCCACTTCTCCTTGTCAACACTGACACTGCTTGGCTTGCTGCTATCGGAGCTGCTCACGTTCCTCTCGTCGTGACTCTCTACCGCTGTGCTGCTTCTGCCTTCCGCACTGTTCGGCGGTCGATCGCTCTTCTCCCCAGCCTCGAAAATCTTGTATTCCTCGTCAATATACTGCCCCTCTGTCTTGCACCCCTTCCAGCAATCCCTCCAATCGCAGACTAGGAACTTGAAGCAGTATGCATCGATCTTCATACAAGGCTGGAAGCATATGCACAGGTTTCTGAAGTCCATCTTGTTCTTCTCAGAATGTGCGAGTAATAAAGAAAGATGGCAGGTGATGGCGAAGAGGAGGTAGTAATTGAATGGCGGGAGGTTGGAAAGTTCGTCAATGAGGACTTGAGGGACGGTTTCGGAGCCAGCACCTTCCTTGGACACTCGGTCTTGGGCGACTTTAGGGAGTAATTCATCGGGCAGTTCGCGCAGCCAGGCTTTAAGCATGGAACCAATGATGTTGATATCGTAAAGATCATCTTGCTCGAAGAGGTCGATGTCATATTCTGTGTTGTGTTAGCAGATGCAGACTCGAGGTGTGCTATCATCCTTACCCTCATCAAATCTCCGTTGCCATCTTTTGATCTGCGGTCCGCTTCCTGGCACTCGGTATAAACCCTCCACATCGCTGCCCTTGTAGTTAAGATAATCAATTGCTCGCCATGGGAAGGCAGGCATCCAGAACTCCGTCTTGTCTCGAGAATCCTCCAGTCTCTTCGATATCCTCGTGAGTCGAGTTTGTTCGACTAGCGGTAGGTTGATGACCTTCAATTGATAATGTTCGTCATCCACTGGCGGCTCCTTCTCATTTGTGCTCCCACTTCTGCTGCCCTTCCCAAACAGACCCTTGTGTATCGCTCCAGCGCCCTTTGTTGCCGAAGATTTCAAGTTGGTGAGGAATGTGTGTCCACCGCCTTCTCGGAACGAAGATGAGAACGACGATGGCGTTCGGCCATTCTCCTTAAAATCTCTTCCTTGCGGCATGTCGCGTGGTGCAGTTGGTTGTCGGTCCTCGGATCGTTGGCGCACACTCGAGCTCATCATGTCCCTAAACGATCTATCGTTCTCTGCTCGCAGCGGTGCTGTCTTCAGTGAATTGTATGTATGTGGTTTCTCCGGTTCCAACAGCTTGCTACTCGGTGGGGCTTCTCGGGGGCTTTGCTCATCTCGTATCGACTTCGTCCTACCCAGTAAACTAAAAGGTTTCGGCTTGTTCTTCTTAATTGTATTCGAGCTAGTGGTCGTGGGAGGAGAATCGGCGGAAGCTAACGATGCATCTGATTTCGAGGGCCCACCGACAGGTCGTCTCGTTACCGATTTATCTGCAGGTTCTAAGTGAACCGGTACGAGTTAGTGAATGGCATCTTACAAGAAAAGACGAAACAGAATGGGTCGTACCATTTCTCGTAGCCTCTTGCGATGAAACTTTTCCAGACATTGCCGGGCGGTCTGTGTCTCTGGACATTCTGTCCTCGGTGGCCTGTCTGCCAGCGTCTTGAGACTGCAGACGGCTCGAACTCTTCGATGCCTTATAATTCGAGAAGAAGCCACTTCGGGTGGGTCTTTCTCTCTCCGGTCTCTCTTCGCCACTCGAGGCCGCTGGCGATTGTTGTAATGCAGACAAGGAAGCGGATGTTTGGGAAGGAGTAAGGTTCGTTGTTCGATTTTGCTGTGGGTCGGCTGCTTGCATAGACTGCTCGCCTTGGGATTGTGCTCCTTTCCTTGTGCTGGTGAACTTGAATGGGGATCTCGGCGATTTCGGAGACTTTGGGCTCAATGGTGATCTCGGAGAATCGAGGAAGTCGTGCTCATCGTCAACATTAGTTGGTTCCGCCAGGGTCAGCGGTTGTGGTGTGGATTTTCGTGCCATCTTGGCCCCCTGCTTGTTTGTGCTGTGCCCTTTTTCGATTCGCAGGCCGCCGCAAAGTTTGTTCTTTGTCTCGTGTGCACAGCCTTCAGCTTCAGGGGCCTGGATTGTATCACAAGTCCCAAGGTAGAATGGGATGATGTCGTTTAGAGTGGTGCGTGCGAGGGTTTTTGCCAGGAGGGCTACAATGCACCGGTAACCTTCACGCCTTTTGCGCGGAAGCACGATAGAGATTGTTTTTGCCTTTGGGTGACTTGTTCAGATGGCTGCAAATTGTGGCCGGCATTCGAAAGCTGAATGCTTGTTCGTAACCTCTACTCCGGCGCATCGATGTCGACCATTCCTGGCGGTAGGAGAGGGGATGAAACGTGTGTCCGCGTCCGAGGCTGTGTGGAATGTGTTATGCAGATTGTCGAATAGAAATCGTGGGACAGGGGCATTTAAACGCCGCTGGCGCATGAAGTGATCGTCGTCCCTGAAAAGGGAAGACCCCGTCGCCTCAGATTCGATATTATTCTAGAAAAAATACCTCAAAGGTTAAAGGATATGGATGGCCCAAGTGCGGGTTTGAATACGGGCGGTGAAGTTGACGATAAGATGTCGATGTAAGGTACAAGCGCACACTTCTGCTCTCCAAGCAGCACAATGGCAGGTTGGTCGTTCGTCCCGCTGACCAATGGACCTTTGTATGGATAATTGATGCTGCACGGCCACTGCTGCTGATCAAGAGTCACCTGTTCGGACAATGATTGGACATTGGCAGCGGTGAGGGGTGGGGATGCGCAATAATCTGGATCTGCGTGCCGTGGTGGTGGAGGGGTTGCCTCTTTCGTCCGTACAACCTAGCTAACTCCATTATTCTTTGTCTCTGGTCTCCGTCCTTTTTAGAAATGGCTCTAATGGGCCTAGCACATGTTGATCAGGAACAGGAAAAGCGCACTCCTGAAACAGAAGTGTGACTTCCAATTAGCCGAATATCCGAAGCCAAAGAAAAGGGGGGCGATGCGATGGCTTTACGAAACGAGAGGGATACGATATATAAAGAAATGTTTCCCCAGTGCCTTTCACTCAAAGAATTATCGATATTAGATTGAAATTATTCGATGTTTTATACATTACATGCTTGTTTCAGTCACGCTTGGAATAATGGGTGCTGGAAATGCCTGTCTACCCTTTTATGCAATGAGTTTCGTGAAACACATCATGTGATCAGAGTCCGAAGTTGGGCTCAGTTTCATCAATACGTCATTGATTGTTCGAGTAGCAAGCACATTTAATGGGGAAATTTAGTCATTAGGTCAACTCCTTCCCTCGTTGGACTTCTTTTTCTTCCTTCTGTTGCAGCTTTTGAGGTTGTTGGGATCGTGTCACAGTATTTCATCCTCTCAGGAATCCTACAAACAGTCCGCCGGCAGTCTCGGACTTCGTATTCGAGTTTTGACCTTCGCTTCACCTTTAACCCTCATCATACTACTGATCCAAAGACCTGCATACCATTAGGTTCTGTCTCCGAAAGGGGATTCCGAAGCCATTCAGGCCGATTTGTCCCGTGTGCTTCGGGTGTAATCAATTCCAACTGGAGCTGGGAAGAACAAGATCTATGTGGAAAATATCCACATATTCAAACAGATGTGGACAGAGCTCTCAACTTGCTAGAGATTTCCAATTATTTCATGTCTGCTACATGTATGCCCTTCCATAGTGGGTTTGGGCCGTATCCACTTTTTTTTTAGGCCGACCTTTTAGAATTGTTTGGGGAAGTTGAAGGAGGCGAATACCCAAATTTTGGAGCGAAGATCAATGATACACCGCCTGGCAGAAACTGTCCTTTAGCGCCCAGCCCTTCCCTCTTGGGCCACCGTAGCTGGCACCATCTCCAGACCGTTGAGCGTTGCCCAACTTGTGAATCGTCTCTTTTGGCTTGTAGCACAATAAAACAAACATCGTCTTCCTAACAATGCCAATTTCAAGCTGGCGTCCCGTCAAATCATTCGTTGCAATGCTCTGCGCAACAGCATTGGATGCTTTGGTATTTCCCTCCAGAGCCCCTTTTATGGCTTTGCTGACTTTGCTTTATAGGCACTTTCATAAACCAACGTCTAGTCCCATTACCCGGAGTCTATCAAAGGACTACAGATCGTCGATTAATAAACATCCCATCTCGACATACACGCCATTTTACATCTTCTTCCAGGATAATGAGTTACATCAATGGGCGGATAACAACAGAGGCAGAGGACATGCGGTCGTCCCTCTCAGCAATCCACCAAACGAAATGGGGATACGTCATATACCGATGTACATATTCCGATGATGCGGCGTGGGAACGCTTCATGACTGTATTGAAGACGTCAATTCATAAAGGACTAAAGCTACACGACGGCCTTGATCTCCAGAGCTCCCTAGAGCTGACCGTGATGGAGGATCCTGCAGCTTTGGACAATGCTTCAATCAATACTGTGCGGGAAATGTTCAAGGGCTGGGTAGATAGGGAGGGAAGGGATGAGGTTGAATCTGCAGGAGCAATGGAATTTGCCGATTGGGCGATGTGCAAGAGCAACCCTCGATATGCTTTTTGTATATACGTGGACGCTACGACCCTGGATAATGTTGTTGTAGCGCGACAGCCGGACTACACAAGAGATGAGGGCTATGTAACCTTGATTGATGGAGAATGGGAGAAGGATGGGGAGGATGGGAGTTTGCCTGGGGATGAATTCATTGAGGGGGGTGTGGTCACTGATGGACATGATTGCGGGTGGTCTATGGTTGCAATGGACTTGTTAGGCCCGGCGGCGTATTCAGTGTTGTTTGATCGTGAAGTATGGGATATTTGTAAGGCGGAGCCGCCGGAGGTGTGGAAAGGGTAAATGAGATTTGTCAGTTGGCCTCTTATCCTCTGTTCGGCAAGCTCCTGAACGGCATCTATCCAATGCAGCATCCTCATATAAACTCCATGAAATGCTCCGAACAACTTCAAAATCCTGGCAATGAGCTTGTACTTTGTTCGAAAAGCCACGACGGGAAGATTGGCGAACGTATCACGTGATACTAAGTCTGGGCGGACGAGGAGGGTGACTAGAGTAGCTTACCTAGTGTGTTTAAAAAATGACTTTACTCAACGACAATCCCGACGGCAGGCTGCACGTTTACGAAATAAGCCGCCTACATCTCGTCAGCACGACCATCATACCGCAAGAACGAGGCTGAAAGCCAAGTGTGCAGCCGGCATCTTGCTTATAAAGATTCATTTCGTGTATTTTGCCAGTGACCTCTTTCCTCTAAAAAGAGTAACAGAAGTTTTTGGCTTATTATATTTTTCTAGAGTGTGCTGTGCAACACCATCGAGTCTCCACACTTTCCAAGATTGTTTTTCTCCTCAAGTGAGGAACTCATAATTACAACTTCTCTGAGTACGTTATTGGCTATATTACAAGCCAGTGCTCATGCATGTGGCTGTGGCTTTCTGGTTCTGTTGCTTTCTGGTTCTGTTGCTTTCTGGTTCTGTTGCTTTCTGGTTCTGTTGCATAGGCGTTCAAGGGGAATTACTATTGGATATCAAACTTACCTTGACGCCCAGCTGAGCTTCAAAACAGCAACAGCGTCTGCATCTATTCAGCTTCACCCTTACATTTCCTTATCTTGCGTCGCGCTCTGTTTCGTTTTTATGAGCATTACTTTGGATTCTGGTGATCTTGCGATATACAAGAGAGATGGATACCCTAGGCGCAATTCGCGAGTCCCTAGAGGATGGTGATCAGGACGTTAGTCGTGAGGACATTGATGGAGAACCCGGCTGGGAGACTGAGGATAGTGATGAGGAATCCGACAAGGAGTCCCTCCGTGATCTTTCTCCAGGGAGCTACAATTTCCTCTCTAGCGTTCTACCAGAGGAGACTTGGAAAGATGATTGCGTCCTCTCGTCAAGCAGAGGACATATTTCTGCACCCCCAAACAGCACCACAATCCAGACTCATATCTACCTCCCGAGATACAGTACTCCGGAACTCCATCTCTGGTGATTACGGGCGGTTGCTGCCAAACCTGTGAGAATCTTCTGAAGACCGCTGCGGGAAAGGCAACCAAACTGCGCGAGTGGAGTTATTATTCCAAGCTAGAAGAATCGTCTACGAGGAAATGTAATGTTTGTAAGATTGTGAGACAGACGGTTATAAAGCACTTTCCTGCATTGTCGGAATTGGAGGAATGCAATCCGGTTGTTGAGGGTGTACCCATGGTCTCTGACACAGGGAAAGAGCTTGGTGGGTTTGCTCTTCATTTGACTCCTGCCTTGGTGTCTGTACCGGCCATGGAGATCAAAGTATCGAAGAAAAGCCAAGATGTAGCACATACACCTCGTGGATTTGGATTCCAGTCTAGATCAGACAGTGAGTAGACCTCACTATTCGAAATAGCCCACTTGCTGACCTTCTCAGGGGGTGTGAAGAGTAGATTGCAACGCATCAGAGCTCTCGTCAATGACTGGGAGTTAAACTGCCAGGGTCTTCATATGCCTTGCCATTTGCGGAATTGTGGCAAAGGTGGACACACTGAACTCGAGTGCCCAGAACGAGGAGCAGGTGCCTTGCTGCCTACACGACTGCTGAACGTGGGCTCTCGTCTCGGCGAATTCGTACGTCTTTATGTTCCCAAACCAGGCGAGAGATATCGCTACCTTACACTCTCCTACTGCTGGGGAAAAGACGGACACAAGGCTCGTACGACTGCTTCGACATTCGAGGAATATAAAAAGGGAATTCCGTGGGAAATACTTCCGAAGACGATTCAAGATGCTATTACCGTTGCACGGAATACGGGATTTCGATATCCATGGGTTGATGGGCTTTGTATCATCCAGGCCGACAAACCTGGTGACTACTCTCCGGATTGGGATGCGGAATCCTCACAGGTAGCGCAATATTATCGCAAATCCGCCTTCACTATCGCAGCTACATCAGCCGAAGACTGTCACCAAGGTCTATTTCTGGAAAAGTCGGAATTGTGTTGGACGATACCGCAATTTCCAATCCATTTCAAAGTCTCCCACAGCGAAGAGCAGTCTTTTGACGGCTACCTCTACTGGCCTCTACCAAATTTCAAGACCTCAGTCATCGACTCACCGCTCCTCAAGCGCGGCTGGGTCGCTCAAGAACGCATTTCCGCGAATCGAATCGTGCATTTCACACAAGAAGGCGTGTGGTGGGAATGCAGAGACCAGTACGCCTCAGAACTCGGCAGCAACTTCGAGCTCGATAAAAGCATCGAGGATCAATCTTTCAAGTCTTTCGAACCTCCGGTATGGTACCAAATTGGTGATGATGTGGAAGAGTCTAGGAGCATAAACGAAGCTCTTGATTTCACGGGCATGTTTTTCTTTAAATGGTGCAATGCGATCAAGATGTTCTCTGCCCTGCAGTTCAGCTTTGCAGGCGATAGACTTGTGGCGATCTCGAGGATCGCGGAGCAGTTTTGCATTAATGCGCGCCCGGGTTTTGGGAGGGACATCGCATATGCTGCTGGTTTGCTCGGTGATTATCTTCCGCGAGGACTTGCGTG
Source organism: Gamarada debralockiae (assembly GCA_002803225.1). Taxonomy (NCBI): domain Eukaryota; kingdom Fungi; phylum Ascomycota; class Leotiomycetes; order Helotiales; family Hyphodiscaceae; genus Gamarada; species Gamarada debralockiae. The sequence goes on along the minus strand of NXFV01000745.1, from coordinate 10,383 downwards.
GATGAGTCTTGTCTCATCTCAGACTGGCTCTTCGCCTTCATGGACTTGGGCTTCGGTCAACCACCCAGTTACTTTTTTGGAATTGGAGGAGTATGTTGAGAATGGACGTCGTGAAGCGCCGAAATGGGAATTCCATGTTAATGTTTACCAGTGCTATGTGAGGAGTGTCAACGAAGAACAACCGTATGGACGGGTCTCTTTTGGGTATTTGGCGTTGCAGGGCTGGCTTGCTAAGATTCCTCTTCATGAGTACTTCGAGGCCGGAACGGGAAATCCAAAGAAAGAGGCCTCGCCCACAGTGGACTCATCTACCTCGACAGACGGCTTGTCTGGATCCAGCAATACATCCATCGCAAATACATCTCAGAGAGCAAAGAAAAGTCGCATAGCGTGGGACATCATCCAACCAACCGACATCTTCGAAGCAAATCCATACTACTGTCTCCTTCTTTGCAGCAGCGACGAGAAGCAGATCGCGCTTGTTACGGTCATTGATTGGAGTCTTTGCTTTGAGTTGGGGAGTTACTCTTTCAAAAGAGTGGGATGTTGATTTTGCATAAGGAGGATGGGATTGGTGGAGAGGACGTGTTTTGGGGTGTGGAGGAGCTGAAAGTGGATATCAAGGTTGTGTAGGTCGATTTGCACGTTGATGTGCAGTGCTTTTGATTTGTGGTGGTGTTGCGTCGCAATAGTGTTTCGGAGTTTCTCTCTTCCATTCAAGTTCGGGTTTTTGTCAATTGGAGCTCACACAATCCTTAGAGCGTGCTTCGCCCACGTGCTAGGAATGTAGTTGCTATGTCTTTCAATACTGTCTCTTATAGACTGCATAAAATTCCCTAAGTAGAGAAAGTCTCCATATATCCCTCGTTGTCTCTGGTTACTGTACGATACCTGAGACATATGAGTCGGAAAATAAGGATAAGAACTCTCTCTTCCTCTCATGTCCTCTCGTCCCATCTCTCTCGAACAGAATCTTCAGGTCGGAGCTGGATCCTGTCTATATGCAATGAAGGGTTCAACTCTCCTCCTCGCCCTCTTGGCACCAGTGCTCAGTCGAACAGCCTCAACTCTGGGTGTAGAACAACCGAATTAGTGGTGTATATCATTTCAACTCAAGGACAATCCGCAACTACGAACTACTATACCATCTGGTGTCATCTCTAGATATGTCACGCTGGGTTCGAGTTCAACGACCAAGACGTCCTCTTCCTCTTCCACGAAATCTGCCTCGTCTCCATCGACATCGGTGTCAACGTCCATCGGCACGGTATTAATATTGTCCACTCCAACGACCCACTCCAGATCTGGCAGATCTGCCTCGCCGTCTCCATCGACATCGGTGTCAACGTCCGTCGGCTCGGTCTCGGTGTCAGCCTCCCGCTCATCCATTGTATCGAAGCAGCTCTCCACGTCTGACCCATCGCTGTCGGAGGAGGAAGAGTTTGGTGTTGGTTGTTAGCGACGGCGCATATCGACTGGATCAACCGAAGGGGACGGCGGCGATAATAATCAAAAGGAAAAGAAGTGAAGCCGTAGATGCTGGGAGGAGCCTGCCTGCCCAAGCAATTACAGCGGGAGAGAGGAGAGGTAGAGCGAGGGCGGGTGATCCTTGAGTGTAAGAGGTTTAGAGGAAAGAAGATGAGGAGAGGGAGGCAGGGTGAACGACTAAATAGGAGGACTGCCATCTTGAGTAACGATGGAGGGGAGCCATTTTTTGCTCCCTTTCAGAGAGTGAGTGAGAACGAGGATCAGAGAAACGGTTTTCCATGACCTTGACCCAGTTTTGGTGTTCCTGCAGCGGTCGGCTAGGGTCCTCTCAGTCGGAGTAAAAAACGTCCACTTTTTGGCAAGCGAGAACACCAAATGCACCTACTCAAACTGTTGATTCGTCGCCCTTCCGCTTTTGAAAATTTGTAGAACTCGGAGTAATGCTTCTCGAGAAGGAATTAACTCTATAGCGCAAAATAGTTATATCGTGAATTAATTCGTTGTTAAGGAGAATACGGATTTGTTGAATTTGTACGCGGTGCCCAAAATCGGCCACTTTTTTCTCCGACTGAGAGGGGTCCCCAAGGCCGTGCTGCTTTGGCCAAGCAGGTACGCGAGTGCTAGAGCGGCGCGAGGTTTTGGCAAGTCAGCTGGGCTGAAGGGCTACTTCTCTCTTCATCGCTGCTGTGGTCACGCACCAACATTTCCTTATCGTTAACCTTTCGAGAAAGGCATGCAGCAGTCTCAAAACAAAGTACTTAAACCTCGTTTCTTCCCTGCCTTTTCGTCTTCTTGATTCATACCCGGTCGAGGACCATCCCGCTCAAGAGAGGTCACACGTCCAGGGTGCTGTTGGGACATTGCACATCGTCTTCTTCGATTCCTTCCAACTGTTTCGGCTGCAGGTTCTGGCCCAATTTTTGAATGCTTTCCTTCAGGTATGCCGAGCTTCCTTGGTATTACGCTGTATCCTTGGGACTGTGGCACACACACCTTTTCATTGAGCTCCTGGCTTTGTGCTAGGGCTTGAAGAAGAAACTCGATGTCATTGACTCCGTGGAGGCTCGTGCATGCTTATAGTCGCCGTCGCGCTTGTCGCTGTCGGTGTCGCCATAAAGTTGGAGTTCGCCCGTGGAGTTAGTAGTAAGTCCTGCATCGGTCCATCTTCTGCGGACTGTTGCGAGAATGATCATTCCTCTTCCGCGGAAATTGTAGTCGCTTTCGAGTCCTCCGTAGCTCGTGGTCGCGAAATCCTCGCTGCGTCTTCCCGAAGAACAGCGAGGCTCCTCGCTGTTGGTGTCGCTGACACGTCGTTCCATCTCCTATACAAGGTAAGCATCAACCCGGATCTTTTCAGTCATGTCCATCGTTGACGTTTAATGACAGTAACTTCGAGAACTCCGCTGCCTCATTGTCGCCATTTCTCGACTCTGCGAGGTCGCGCTCAACTCCCTTCCATTTCGGCTTGTTGACATTTTCTCCCTCTCGTCGGGTCCTGCAAGTTCGTCTCATCTTCCTACCGCACAACAGTACCCCTTTTCATTGTTATGCAAGCTTGGTGCAGTATATAGAGTCGGGAAGGGAGTCTACGTTTGTTGCATGGTTGAGGATATTCATACTGGTAACGGAAAGTTTACCGACCAGGGTGGTGGGTGCAAGGAAGTTCAAATCGCGGAAAGATACTAAAAATTAGCTATTTGGAAACTAAATCGGAGGATTGTACGGTTTTTATACCTCAATTCCAAGGTAGGCTGGTCGACCATCAAGGTAGCAGTGAGTACATTTTTCAGTGATAAGGTTTCAAGGGATAACTTCTGGATACATTAATTCACCATTCCAAGTTTTAGGCCCTTAACTCTATATTTCAAGCCTCAAGAGAGGTCACCCGTGCTGCCTCGTCTCTCGAATGTTGTCCCCTCCTCAGCCTTGCAAGTCGCAACGAGTGGCAAACACGCGACTGACCTCTGCCGCAGCCTCGTGGACCATTGGAAGTTCCATAGGGCCCAAATCATCAATTCAGTGCAGAATGCGTTCTTTCCGATGACCTTGAAGTTTATTTCCTCCAAAACGCGTCCTATTTGTCCGACTCTCGCAGCGTATTCGTACGCAAAGCGAAGCTCCTTACTCAGCCCTGTGGATGACGTTCGCCGGCCTTGGCATTTCTTAATGTCCGAGCCAACCGAGACGACACAGCCTTGTCGCGTCTTTGTCCCAACAATTCTTTATATTTGCCCCTCCTTTCCTTTGTCTTCACATTCGAGATACAATACTTCTATATCAAAGACATCACGGACATCTATTGATATTATAACGAATTGGCAAGCCAGCATGTCATCGCGACCTCAATTGCCATCGACGAATCTTCGTGCCCCTCCCGCAATTGAGGGGCCGAAGGAGAGTGCTGTTTCGCGGGTAAGTCTTCTGTCAGCGGATTGGGGATGTTTTACTGACGACGCCTGTAGCTTCTAATAGCCCCATTGACCTTCATCTCCTTCCTCCTCTCACTCGCCCTAGTCGACTCCCGGAACCACTCCCTCCGAACCCATTCCCACCCCCCATCACCACCGCCCGCCACTATTCTCGGACACATCAAAGCCTTCCTCCACCGCTGCGTCTACAAACCCACTTCCTCCTCTCCATACTCATACATCTCCGAGACCTCGCCATCCAAATCACCACCCACAAACAAGGAGAAAGAGCCCTGGCATTGGCACACCAAGCAACGTAAGATGATGAAGGCAGAGTTGTCGGACGCATATAGGATGAGGAACTCCGTGCTGATAGTTCTGGTGGCATGCGTGTTTATTGCAGTTTCAGGAATGGTGTATGGAGTAGTTGGCTTTGTGGGGTGGGTGAAGCATATTTGGACGAATTGGGATAGGATTGGGACGTCGAGCCTGCCGACGCATATGGAGGGGCCGGGTGCGGCTATTATGTATGGTGATATGCTGCAAGAGGGGCGGAGAGATGGGTTATGAGTGGAAGGACTTTTCCATGGTGTGGGGAAATGCGGCACAAATGGGATGTTTGAGGATTTGGCTCTGGTGCTTCAAGGGGGATGACGGTGAATCTTGGAGCATACGAATATGGGACAAAGGCTCAGGTTATGGTTTTGGCGTATTTAGAAATCCGGAGTTTGCGGGGTGGTATGCTGCGACGCTCGAGATGACTACCTGATATCACGGCAAGGAATTTGGAGAAGATTCTTGTAATATTGTACAAGTACGATGTAACGAGAAAATGAACATTGTATGACCTTAGGGCAGCAGCAAGACTGTACGCCAAACTGGCGCTGACTCGACCCAATCTGCTGAGTGGATGTTGCTTTACCCCCTAAATGTTTCTGCTCGGAGAGGAGACGCTGAAACGAATCTCCAATCATACAACCAATTAGCTACGGGTACTCCTGCGATTTGATATAAGGCTACTCTGCCACCCAGTACCTAATTTCCCACGGGCTTGATGAGAAAGTGCTTCCCCTTAAAGGGGATCATAGGAGCATGATCCACAACACGCGCCCTTCTTTCCTTTCGAATATCCAAGCGTTGTTCTGCCCTTCAAACAATTGCCTCAGCCTGTGATTCGAAAGTCGGAGATATGCAGAGACTGGTGTTTCTATATCTTTTCTTGGTCTCGACGCGCGCATGTATGGGCGGCTACTGAGACCGGCAGCATTGTGAGCGTGGTGTACGTGACGCCCACGGCGACGTTTGAGGGGCCTGTAGGAGGATACAGTACTGAAGGCCCTTGGAAACCCCAAGGTCGTCCTCAAGTCCTGCGGAAGTACGTATAATCCCACATCTATCTCTTGATCCGAAAACTTACACGACTCTGATAGTTCTCGTCGACCTCTCTATCCTCCCCACCTTCCCCGACCCTGCAAGCCTCGTCGACATCTCAATCTGCGCCGACTTTTCTATCAGTCTTAACCTCATCCGCCTCTATAATAGAAACACTACCGGCCTTCCAAACGCTTTCTTCCTCGAATTCCACCTCCTCCGAAGCCTATTATTAGGCGCAAAGCCGGCATAGTAATCAGTGCTGTCGTTTGCATCATATCTATCGCGTTAGAGTGTCTCTTTTTGGTAAATGGGTCACGGCACGAGGTGGGAAGGGGACAGCCGCGGGGATAGACGGTTTTGAGAAGGCTCTCAGCCAGGATGGAAGTTCCGATATGATAGAGGAAGGAAGGAGCAGTCCGGCCAGCCGCGCGAAATTAGAGGGTAGAGGTGGGATTGGAGAGTGGGATTGTGGGCTGAGGCCGGAATTGGAGGCGATTGGTGGTGTGCATGAGATTGGATGATGCATTCGGGCTTTGCAATGTGTATGATTCTCCCTACCAAAAATAAAGGCAATTGATGTCGCGACCGCTCGAAAAGCCGCCGCATAGCCCTGATAACGTTCCCGCTCGATATTGATGTCGAGTAAGGAGTTCGATTGATCTCATCCTCCGCGTAGTGGCTAGCATGGTCATGTCTCTTCTAACACTTGGCTAGGACTATAGGAAAAAGCGGAGGTCAAAGTGCGTGGCATTATCCCCCTCGAGCCATGGGTTCGTTAAGATGTGAAGCCTTTATGTATCAATCAATTAGATCACCTGACGATTCACAAGGTGGGACCTAACTATACCTTGGAAGTTCTTGTGCTTTGAACTCACGAGCAAGAGAAATCTGGCGAGTTATATCTCGCCGGGATAATTGAGGGTGAAAAAGGCAATTCGATGTCGGAATCCCTATATAAACAGTTTCTGTTTCTGTCTTCCTGGGCAGTCCTCTTCTGGCCCTCTTGAGAATCGTTTAAAGTTTCCATATTATCTATATAAATTTTTGTAATGCCTACAAAGTACTGTCTGGAACACAGCCACCTCTTTCAACTATCACGGTGGCCGGTGGAGGTATCAGTTCTCACTCCCCTGTTAAACCTGCAAGAGTTCCCGCCAGGGCCGATTTCGGATCTCTCTGGTCCAGCAGCACGTCACTAGTAATCAACCCTCACAATTTACCTAACATCGCCGCCACTGATCAAGCCATGAACACCATGCAGTCCGGCTCCATAACATCGGGTGTAGTTGCACTATCAGCATGTTTCATCGGGTTGGCAGCGTAGCATTCTTGGCAGGAAAGGCAATTAAGTTACAAGTGTAATTTTGAAGGTGCTTATTTGCCATCAAGGTCGAGTGAGTTGGAAGAGGAATTCCTCATATTGTCAGCAACATAAAGCTCGAGACAAACTCATTCTTCCTTACGTGAGAAGTAAATGATCTAATAGCTACTAAAATACTACGCACAAGAAGTGAAACCCCCCCATGTAACACATAGTCATGTTCTATGTATATATATTTTACATCAACCTTAGTTGCCACCGAGCTTGAAACCTCCCCAATTCAAGCGAGTGAAAACTCCCAGCGGATCATACGCATCCCGAATCTCTCTCATTCTTTGCACATTCTCCAGAGGGAAGCCGGCAAAGGGATCCTGGAAGTCGCCCGCATCACCCATATAGATAAATTCAGATGATAAATTTTTCTCTTGGTTCTGGAGATGCCAGTAGTCGAGCAATGAACGAGCCCAGTTAGTCATCCGGAGGTCATCCGCAGCATTGGCCCAACCGGTAGAGAATTGCCACACTAAACCCGTCCGTTAGTGTCTAATCATTTTTGTTCTTGAAGGTATATAGAAGGCCTCAAATGATGGAATTTGACGAGTGAATAAAGTCACGTACATATGTATGACTGGTCATCGTCCAGGCCCCAGGTGTTACCAATGCCATTGTTCTTGGCGACACTAAGTGAACTTGCTGGTAGGACGTTCATTACAAATGTTGGGTAAAGGCCCTCAACGTCACTTATCTCATCCACAGCAGCCTTCCAAGCTTGGTAGATACTGTAAAGCTGGTCTGCATCCGGCTTTATTGTTTTGTGGGCGAATTGTACGCTGTCCCCTCAGTTAGCAGGTGACTTCACCAAAACTGCGGGTCACTGAGCTGTTGGAAGACTTTGGGCTTACCGGAACATCTGGAACGGAGAGTCCAATTGAGAATGCCACTCAAGAGGAGTCAGAACGTTGTTCTCAGTCAGCACTGACGGGATGGCTGAAAAGTTGGCGAACCGAGACGGCGGTAACTCAGTTCCTTCTTGTACGCCCAGCAACGAAGGAGTAACTTCCTTCGTCGTTGCATTATAGCTGATGCTGATGACAGACCCAGCGGCAATATCTGGGCCATCATTGTTGGCCATATTAGCGGTGGCGGCAATGAAGTCTGGCACTGCAGACTCATTGAACTGCTGGATAGTTGTGCTGATGTATGGAATATCAAGTGTTTTGATGGTGAACTTCGTGACGATGCCAAAGTTGTTAGCTCCTCCCTTCAAAGCCCAGAAGAGGTCGGGGTTCGACGTCGAGTTTGCGACAACTTGTGTACCATTTCCGAGAACCACGTCGTAGCTAACCACATTGTCCATGGCCATGCCATACTTGTTAATCAGGTAGTGGAATCCGCCAATCAGCTCGAGGCCGGGAACCCCAATAGTCTTGAGACGGCCACCGATGCAATACAAGCCGTAGTCTGAGAGGGCCGTATAGACGTCAATCCATCTAGTACCAGGACCAACTTCAACAGTCGCATTGTCGCTGGCGACTTTGATGTCCGTAAGGTTGTTTAGAGCGAGCAGAACGCCACCATCAATGTTGTTGGAGCCAGGAACCTGTGCCATCGGTTAGGAGTTCCTCATTAATATCTACAGGTAGGATGCTGTACATACATTCATGTGCCCTCCTCCTCGGATAGCAAATTGCGCACCGCAAGACGAAAAAATCGAGACAGCATCAGCGACTTGGTCCGCATCTATTGGCATGAAGATACACCGTGGCAGAAGATCGGCCCGGACGTCCCAGTAGTCGGTTGCCTCCGCCGTGTAGCTTGTCGAGTTCGAGGTAATAACCAAGCTGCCATAATTGTAAGCCAGTCGAGTACAGGCACAACTAGCGCCGGTACTCAAGTCAGCAATAGTGATATTTTGCGCAGACGCGACTACGACAGCTAGGAGACTGCCGGCAAGAGACAACTTCGAAGACAGCATGATGAGCTAGATTGAACTGCCCAAATCGACACAGAACAGACGTGGATGTTGATGCTCCATTTTGAAGGAAATTGAGGTGTTTATAAGTCAGGATCCTTTGTCTGAGCCATCCTACTGTAGATGACGATCACCATAAGTGTTTACACTGCAGGACGCGGCATCCTTGATAACCTTTAGGTGGCTTAGGACCGAATTGTACTGTAGGAATAGTTTTCCGAGTGCAATCCGAGATCTGTACCGGGACTTTGCCCCAATCAGGACCGTCTTTATGAGACTGGGGAGTCGGGCCCCTTAGCATAGGAGATTCCATGGACCCACCATCAATTCTCTACGGTACAAAAAGGTCGGATTACGCCGATTGCTCGACTATCGGCGACACAGTCTAGATTAGGGAATCTCCGCTCCGACCCGTCCAGAGATATGACATTATCTTCGATATATGCAACAACAATTAGACGAGAGGTTTAGTGAAGATATTAGGACAGTCGGGCACATGGAAGCCTCGATAGGCTTGAACGGTGGTTGAAACATTCCAGCGAACGGGAATGCTCCCTGGTTAAGTCAGGCTGCTAATGCAACGGCAGCATTGGAGCTCTTCGCATACGTCTGCGTGCTTCATTTCATCGATGTTACTATCCTTAGGTCACCTGCAAAACTGAATCGGAGTAGCAGGTACCGTATTAATTGCTTTATAAGACCAGTTCATTCTGTAAGAAATCCCTCCTATAAAGAAACGGTTCTGATTGACCAAAATGCACCACAGGGGTGTTATAAGGACACGGTGGGTCCCAAAATTTCCCCACATTGAGGCTTGAACCAGTTCAAGCCCCTCTTATTTAGTACTCTTCACAGGGTAGAATCTTTCTGTCGAAAGCAGATGCCTACTTTACATCTGGGAGAATAACCTGATTGTACTACGAATGAGAGAAACTTGTACAGATAGTGATAGAGTTGTATTACAGCGAAAAAGTGAAAATCAAGGTATAAGAACCTATTCTTCTTATAAGAAATGGTTCTGATTGGCTGAAAAGCACGAGTTCCAATTATAGGACCTGTTTTATAAGGCAATTAATACGGTACTGTATCTTCGGAGATATGCTGATATGGAATCTCTTCACAATAATGCGTTAGAGATTAAGTGTCGGCCAGCCTCCTAACCCCGACATCATTCGCGGGGAACCTGGGAAGATGTGTTTTTCGTATTTTCGCATTTTCGCATTTTCGTATTCGGCGGGATTCTGTAACCTTGCTAGTCCGACTACTACCAGATTGGTCACACTAGCTGGCGGGATCTACTTTCATAGAGATGTGGATCGCCCGGCATTCGACAGTCCTAATCTCAAACAAATTCTGGCTTTTCTAGGGGACCAGCTAAATCAATCAACTTTTCGGGAGTATACCCCATAAACATCGCTTAGTAGTAGTTTCTATCGCAAGGCGCGTCAGTGTCAAAAAGAAAAAAAAAATTATCAATATCCAAAATCAATTCCTATACTAAGTACTCTCATGGATCTCTCTATACCCCGGCCTTGCGGTCCCCCCGCCTCCTGCAGCAGTTTACCCTAATATATCTACTGCTTTTTCTGCTCTCCAAAGCCCCCCAAAAGCCCACGCATATGCCTTTTTCAGGAGAGACTCACAGCCTCCGAAATCTGAATCTACCAAGATAATATATGCTTTTAATAGGAAGGAAAGCCTCAAACTAGGGCTAAAGGGTTTATAAAATAAAACATAAACGTGTCTTGCTAATTACTACTGCGGCGCAAGGTTGATAGGTGTACTCCGGAAAGTGGGGGCTGACAAGTTGATTTAGCTGG
>NXFV01000744.1:0-30751 GCA_002803225.1 Gamarada debralockiae | reverse complement strand
CCCCCCCCCCCCCCCCCCCCCCAAATAAACCTTAAATCCTTGCAATTACGAGGGTAATCAGGGTTTCAGCCGATGGAAGTAAACATAGAATCTCCTCAAATTAAGCTATTTATAGTATCTCTTCTCACTACTTACTGACCGCTTTCTACATTAGTACTTCGTAAGTCCCCCTCTCACATCAATCACTGCTTGACATCTCCTCTACTATGAGTCAAATAAAGTCTGAATATAGCTATCTAGTACTACTTCCTAAGCTTCCTATATAATCTGCTGTAGCCTGACTTTTGAGACCCTTGAAGCATTATAATAAACAGCGTAGTACTAGCGCTGGATATAGTCCTTCATCCACTTCCAAACGTGCTCAATTAAATTCAAATCAGGGGAGTATCGAGGCCATTGAATATAAGGGATTTGACGAATTCGAAGGTTCTCTTTTGTAGGTTTCGAGGGATGGCAAGAAGTGTTATATTACATCCAAATATAACCTCTTCTTCTCTCTGGAAATAGCTTATTCGCATCTAAAAAAGCTTCGATATTATTAAGGATTACTATATCGTATTTCTCTAAATCTATAGACCCCTATTCCTTCTCCTAAAAGACTATAGGCTCTTTCCTTCTTGTAACAATTGTACTATGAAATATCCATGAAGAGGACTTGCTATATTTGTGCTAAAGGCAGTTAGCCTCGAACCGATCGCTTCTATCTTCCTTTACTGTGAAGTATTGCTGCGTATGTCCTCCTCTATGTGCCCAAACCTCGCCCGAAAAGATCTGTTGTATCAAGCGTTCAGGAGTCTATTAGATACCTTGTTCCGTAAAGACTAGTCGCTTTGCAATTATATCAGGAGCATCAGAGAACCCCTTTCTTTTCGATACTCTTCGGCTATATCCAAACAGTTTAAAGGCTATATGAATCGCCTCTTCTCCATACTCTTGTAAGCTAAGTTCTGGCGTAATCGAAGGAATGTGTCGAAAAGTAATCCGCTAATAAGAAGGAGACGCCAAGAGCTATTGTTTAAGCTCCTTATGCTTTAACGTATTGACCTTTAGCTTCCTCCCCCATTTGTGTATTTGTAGAGTAAGTCAAAGGGCTCGAGCAGCTTAAATCTAGTAGTCTATAAAACCGTACTTTGCTCGTATCTTATAAAAGGGAATATCGAAGTCGAGAGCAGTCTTAACTCGGATTTGATCGCTACAAGTTATTCGAAGAGCGTATAGTTGATAAGGAGGAGTTTGAGGAGTATTGTCAAGGTTAGGAGGCTCTGGAGTCTATAGTCTTGGTCCATTTTGGGAATCCCATAATTGCGTAGTATCTCGAGAAGGAGGTGTGGGAATGTCTTGAGAGTCTAGATCTCACGATGAATTTTTGGCGTACAAAGAAGAGCTTGAATATCCATTGTTGTGTTGATGATTGTTGATAGTAATAAATCTAGGATTACCCTTATAATTACAAGGATTAAGGTTCTTTGGGGGGATAGTATTATAAGGGTGACATCATGGGTCTAGCCTAAGCAATCACCTGATTTGGTCAGCTGATCTCGTCGTACTCTACTGTAGTGTTTGGATAAATAAACGCACCCCATGAGGGTGGTGGATTCTAGTAGGTTCTACTAGTCCAGGATCTTTTAACCAACCTTATATGCCGCTGCTTTTACTGAGTCTCTCTACTATGTTATTCTATCCAGGTAATATGATTACTTACCTAAATTATGTCTCAATCAACGTCTGATCTTACGACCTTAGAGTATGAGATTCCTACCCCAAAGACCCCTCAAAAGCATAATTGTACACGCGATCGTCGACTGTAACGGGTTGAACCCGATTGTTGTGCTTGGCGCTAAAGCGCCTGCGCTGTCATGTGAACGGGCGCACAGTTCATGCCACTGCCACTAGCGGCCGCAATAACCCCTTTTATTTCCTACGATGCAGATTCTTCTCCTTCCTTCGGTAGCTAATTCTTCTTGTAATATAAACGAGCTTTTGCACTGCATACTTTGCATTCGCCCCGTGACATCGACTACAAGTTCAAAACCCTCTTATTTTATACTTGCTGGACGAAAAATGAAATCTGCCTCCAGCTTGATTTGACAATCATCGAAGTCAAAGGCGCTGTTACAACTCGTCTTCAAAGCAACACTCTGACAGGAGACTATTCCTCGGCCTAGCAGTGAGAAAACAGTTAGTAGAATGGGTCTGCGCATCAGCCAAAAATCGACGCACGCCATGGAGTCAGATATCTGCGATTATGGGCTGGGAGTACAATGCGCATGCTATTGAAGCATTGTTAAAAATGGAAGGTTTTCTCACCATTCTGCACTGAAGAAACACAAGAAGGTTAAAGTTACACATCGCGCCGGAGAAGCATTACATAGAGATTGCGTGGAGCTAAAGCTCAGCGGAAGATTAGATGGATGTTCTGGGGTAGTATTTCAGGGATGTATACGAAAAGGCCAGCACTCTTTTGGGAGAAGGAATCTCTTCGGCTTCGTATTTCTTGCAATATGGTCACGTGACGATAAGAAGTAAGGAGAATGTGGTTGGATTATTAAGGCTGTAAAAGATACTAGAGATACTAACGAACAAACCAAGTACAGTAGTCTGTACTTATACATAGAAATATCCCTATTACTTATAGAACACGTTACACTTGTTAAGTGATCCTATGACACATGTGACACCATGTGACTAGCAGGCATCAGAGAAACCAGAAACACTGACTATCTGCCTAGAGCCAGAGTCACTGATTAGTCATTCCAACAGTATTGCTTGCATGCCGTCCCTCTCTTGGCAGATTGTATTAGTCGTACGCGGCTGATACAGATACAGGATAATACTAGTTGGCACGCTGGAAAGGATACTCTCATGGAAATAAGAGCACAAGGGTTGACTCCCATTTACTGGCCAACAAACTCTCCAGATTCAAATCCAATTGAGACAGTATAGAATTGGATGAAGGACTACCGTATTAATTGCTTTATAAAACCAGTTCATTCGATTAGAAACCCCTCCTATAAGAAACGTTCCTGATTAACCGAAATGCACTACAGGGGTGTTATAAGAACGTAGAGGGGTCATAAATTTTCCGTCACTAAGGCTTAAGCCAGTTCAAAATCCTCTTATTTTATATCCGGGTCATGATGCCCCAAGTGGTCCATCAAGGCAGGTTGGTCAATTGCCGTTGTAGCGCAACCAGGAAGAATGCAATGCCATGGAGAAGATGTCTCCCCCTTTCGTCGCAAATGATCCCGGAGTTTATCACGTCTCTGGATTTTATGACCCGTGCCCTTTGAGCAGTCTACCAGTGGACAGCGGAATCCTTCGTTCGCCTGATGCTTGAGCGCATCACTCGACTTCAATACCAGCAGCTCCTCATAGACTATAGCTTCATCAGTAGCGATCTCCACCCTGGAAGCTATTATGACAAGCCACCGCTGGGATATCTGACTTGCTCGTACATATGTGGTGATCAAGGTTGCCCATTTGGTACCAACTCTCTCGATGTTATGAACAGTCACAAATCCGTTCCCTACGCTGGCCCACATTGTCCCTGCCCCATGCCCGGCTGCCAGCAAGATCTTCCAAGACTGGCCCACCACAGCTGCGCACCTTGCACGTAACCACGATGCCGCACAACGTAAATCCTACGATAGAGAACTCCTCGACCAAGGATTTTGGTGGCGAAACTCTGTCTTCACCTGTCCGATTTGCAAGGTCGAGATTAAGATCCTTTGAACAAGGTCTCGTGTGACGAGAAGATACGCGATCATTTCAGCACCCATAATGCAAATTTGCTCAAACTATATGAAAATGAATTGGTGGAGGCATTTGCGAGCTCGAACTGACGCACACTTTGGTATCCGAGAATGCCGCTCTAGGATCCTGCGACTGATGAACAGGTTTTTGCGTATTTGACTTGGCCAAAGGAGATATTGTTGGAGGTCTGGGGCATGTCTGGGGTAAATGACTACTTAGTCGTATGTTTTCTATCTAGAGTTCTGATGTTTTGGGCAACACGTTGATGATTTTATCAACACTCGCCGGTCTTTTCTCAGGAGGGTTTAAGTATCTACCATGCAATGTCGCAGAGAATCTTAGTCTTACAATCCCACTTGGCATCAGGACGCTTATCATATTAATTTAAAAGATATTGAGCTACTCTTCAGACTCGGGTCGGAGACAGATATTGAGTCAGGAAGGAAGAAGGTGGCTGACACATGTTGGAAGGGTAAATATTTCAACATCTGCAGGCCAGGTGTATTGCGTGAATTTCATATCACCGCTATCCGTGCGAATCGGGATGGGAAGATAGGTAAAAAAAAAAAAAAAAAAAATTTATTCAGAAGAAAGAAAGAAGATTGCACAGAAAGAAGCCCATTGATAAGATTTTAGGATGGGGGCCAAATTGTCCCAGAAACCGAAACTCAGCATTCCTCGGAGGATTTTTATATTGAAACATATGGAGATTGTACCCTCGTAAAAATAGGCGATCCCTTTCTTCAACGGCGTGTTAGCGAGACAACCAAACCTTAAAATTTGGCGATTTGGCGCGTCTCCTCTCGTCTCGCGTGAAAGTGAACCTCGACCGAGATATCTCCTCACTTTTCACAAACTCAACACCGACACGAAAATTCTTGACCTCAACTCCCGATGCTCTCTCCCATCCTCATACAACATCTCCCACAGCTTTCGCGATTACGGGAACTTTGATTTTGCTCAAGGCTTTGAGAAAGACGTAATGGCTATGTCGATGGGACCGCCCGTGCTTCCTGGCTTTTCACTTCGAGTCCAACTCTTCTCGCCAAATGCACATGCCCTGAACGACAAACCTCTACGATGTTTTCGTGTTGTTACTTCTCCCGAGGCGACGGTGCGAGAGTTCTGCGAGGAAGCATCGAGAATACACGAGATCAATTATGGAGAGTAAGTGGTTTCGTCACTGGAGCTGCACCGCCTTTCCTGGACGCCCGCTGACGAAGGATTCGCACAGGCCGATTGCTATTAAGAAATGCCAAGATGATCAAGAGTTCGATATCACACAAAGCGAGATCCTGGGTACTCTCTTTGCGAACACAGCTACGATTCGAGTAATACAAGCCCCCGCAATTCCAGGTGTTCGCGATTCCATTCCTCCCACGTCCGCCCTTCGTTTTGACCCCACGAATCAACTCGGCCGCAAGAGAGAAAGGGAGGGAAGTGCCCGTCGCAATGGCTCCGCATCGAGTACATGGCGACCGAACAAAAGACAGAGAGTTTCAGATCTGGATCCGGACCAGCCGCTACCTTCGCGCGAGAGAGATCTGGATATCGGAGGTACTATAAATGAGGAAGAGGAACCCCACAATGAAATGATACCTGGTTCTCAACTGGAGCCTACGTATGCGAAGAGTAATAGGAACTCTCGACATGTAAGGGATGACGTTCTTCGTATCTCCGAAACTCCATCTGCCCCTCCCGAGTTACCTGATTTTGCACCCTTTGAGAATGGCTCGGCTGATCGTCGGGACCAAAAGTCGAACGTTCTGAACGCAGATGATCCTCTCATGTCGCAAATGAGTATTCCCAGTCCTTTTGGACCTGCTTCGGTGCGAGTCCAAAACTCTGCGAGATCGAAGAGCGCCAGCTATCATATTCAGAGAGCTACCAATCGGGGGACGTCTGTTTCAACTGCAGCTACGAGCCCATTGTCTGGTGATCAGCAAGCGCCTACTATGAATGAGACTAGGGCCTCGAACAAACGCAAGATCTCCGATCCTATTTTAGAGGCGCCAAAAACAAATGGGAAACAAGATTCAAGATCGACAAATGAGGATAGTATCTACGAACATGTCCCGTCGGATAGTGAAGGATCCGCTATTCTGAGAAGGACGAAGGAGAAGTTGAAGAGCAAAAAGAGCTCTCCCTCTGGGTTGCCTGGTTTGGATTGGGCAAAGAAATTCAACACCCCACCAAATGGAAGTCGACGCACCTCTCGCTCCCAGGACCGTCTCATCTCGAATGGAGAATTGCCCCTGACCCCGAATACCAAGGAGCGCGACGAGAGGCAGCGTCAGAAGGAGCAGGCGGATGAAGCCAGAAACGCAAGAATGGCGGCTGCTGAAGCTGCGGAGCAACGCAAACGCGAGGCTGATGAGGCTCGAGATGAGGAAGATCGGGAGAGGATGAGAAAGATGCGAGAAAAGAGTGAGCGCGAGGCTCAAGAGAAGCGTAATGCGGTAATTGCCAAGGCTGCGCGATTAGAGAAAGAACGTCTCGAGCAAATGGAACGGGACCGGAATTTGAACGAGGAGCGAGAGGCGGAGGAGAATCGTCGAGAGCAGGAGAGAATCCTGGAGGAAAACGAAATATCCGAGCGCCTTGAACGAGAGAGACAAGCAAAGGTTACCAGGGAACTGCAGGAAGCAGAGAGGCTTGAGAGGGAAAATCAAGCTAGGGTCAAGAAGGAAAAGCAAGAAGCCGAGAGACTAGAGCGGGAGGAAGCAAGGGCGGAAGAGGCCGAACGTGAGCGAGAAGAAGAAGCGAAGAGACGGGCAAAGGAAACCGCTTTAGCTATGGAGGAAATAAGGAAATCCAGGGAGCAATCGGAGCAGTCCAAAGCTTCAACACCGGATCGCTCCAAGGTAACTCCTGTTCGACCCCAGTCATCTACCCCTTTCATACCGTCCGGGAGAAAGTCGGCCCTCAAAGCTCCATCCTCGCAAGCTGCCGCAAGCTCTTCCCCAGCTCTCGCTCGAACCATTTCAGCTGGCTCGTCTAATGGGAGCAGAGCCGATCTTGAGCCTCCAAATGAGGTGAAGAGACGAGTTTCGTTCGACCTCAAAGAGACGCCCAAACAAACACCCATAAGGCCTCCTATTTTGCCCCCATCAAGAGCCTCAGCGTCAAAACCCGGCCCCGCTCCCAAAACGTCGACTCCAAAACCACTTGTGGTTATGAAAAACGAGCCATCTCCTAAACCTTCCGTCAGCAGTTCAGGTAAGCAGCAGTCTTTCGCAATCGTTAGAACTTTTCTGAGAGTGATTTGATTCATAGTTCGTCCCGCGAAGCAATCGACCACACCCATCCCACCTCCAGCTACAAAACGAAGCAGCAAGGAACGAAGTACAACACCATTGGTGCAGTCAACTATTGTTCCACCGCGATTAGGAATAGGTATAAAACCTATTGCGACGAAAGTTCCCCCTCAGATCTCAAAAAACATCTCACCAACTGCTCGATCTACATCACAAAACCGCGAAACATCGAACAGTTCGACAAAATCTAAGAGTATGTCAGGTCTGTTTTATTTCGCGTGGTCGTTTTTGAATCCCCTGCAGCTCCTTCAAGTGAATGCTTGATCTATCTCTCATCTTCACGCATCTTCCCAGCCTAACTAACATATTATCAGAATCCTCAAAATCTGCTTCGCCGCCCCCCGTACAGGTCACAATCTCATCCGATGAGGAATCTGAAGAAGAGGACGACGACGAATATGAAGATGATGATGATGAAGATCTGGATGGGGCTAGTCGAATCGACCCCGTCCAGGCGCTAAATGCTTCTCTCCGTTCTCCTGATAAAGCGAAACCCGAACCCGAACCAGCATCGCAAGATCAAGACGACGATGAGAAAGATGAAGACGAAGATGTGGAGACGCAAGATATACAAAGCAATCGGTCTTCTAGTCGGTCACCTATCATGTTCAATTCAAATACCACTCCAGGGAAACCAGAGCCTGCCAAACCCACAGAATCAGCCTCTTCGATGAGCGATAAATCAAATGAGGAAGACGAATCCGTGGACGAGGACGAGGATGAGGACGAGTCTGCCGATAGCGAAGTGGAAGTTTCTGAGGAAGAGGAAGAAGATCAGGATAAGACAATCACGGCGCCGGTCCCGCGTTCCTCTCCACCATCCCTACCTACCACAAAACCAACAGTCAACATCTTATCTGAGGGGAAACCAAGTCAACGTAAGAATTTCACCATTTCTCCCGACTCCTCCACAGGCGGCGAGTCTTTCACTACCCAAGATGAGGTTGACTTTCAACTAACCTCTTCTATGTTTGAAGTGTCCTCCGCCGCCGTGACGAGCACACCGATTCCGATCCCTTCGTCCAGCAATGCGGTAAGGCCGAAATTCAGTATCGGTGCGAGTTTATCATCCTTGAACGCTAGGAAACCTGTCCTTGGATCCGCGGCCTCCAAAGCCAACACCAAAGCACAGCCACTGAAACTCGCCGAGAATGACGATGAGGAGAGTGATGAGGAGTCTGAAGAAGAATCAGACTCCGACTCATCCAGCGATTCGGACAACGAGCAAGGGCCCTCTCAGTCACTTCCGAAAACCAAGCAATCCAGACCCTCAAACACAGACACCGATGACACGGACTCGGACTCTGGGTCGGGCAGTGATAAAGAGAACGAAGATGACGAGATTGCTCGGAATGATCTTGCCGCACAGATTGCGAAGATGACAAGCGATTCGCAGGCCAGCACGCAGAGCTACGATATCCCAAGTCCGAAGTTTGTCAAAGGATCACAGTCAAGCGGAAGCAGTGGTACTGGCAAGGGAAAGGCTGGGAAAGAAGGAAGTGGGAAGGACGATAAATATCTGACGAAATATGCGTTCTCACAGCCTAAGTGAGCGGACTTTGTTTGGCTGGGCTTGGGTAAGGACAAACTTTGACTAGTGTTGGTAAATGGGATGTATAATGAATGTATGGTTCGTGGGTGCTGGATTTGAGCTCTTCTGTAGGATGGATATCTGGGTGGCTGTCATTACCCAACACTACATGCTTTCGCGGCTGCTTACATACAGAACTCAGGGTAATGCATGGTAGTGTCCAAATCTGCACAAACATTTGATTCATGTTGATGTCCACTGTCACCTTCTATTCGGTCAATGATGTTCTTTGCACGACATGCAAAACCGTGTGTGGCAAGCGCTACATGGAAACATCGGGCTCGCTTAACTTCGACTTACTTTTCTCTCAGCTACCGGATCGTTGCCCGCAGCTGTCTTTTAATTTCTGTAATTTTGTAGCCATTTCCTTCATTATTCCCGTTTTGTAATTCTCTGTGCCTTTAGCTGCATGCTGGGATGAGAACAAGTAATAATCTGGCTGCCAATTGCACGCCACATCCGTAATGCAGTACAGAAGCGTGAGGATCAGGGGCCAGATAGGTGAGCGCCGAATTATTCCTTGCACACGCATCAATGATCATCCGCTTTGCCAAGGCCCATCATACAATTGGTTGGCGCCAAGCCCAAACGTCTCAAACAGCCAATGCGCGACGCAAAGCAAGTTGAAACATCGAGAGCCTCAACCTTAAACTCACAAAAAGGTTCGCGTCCCAACCACCACCACAGGTTAAAAAATTCTTCATCACATTGTGTTTTTGACAAAATGCAGCTACCTCGAATTTTCAATCTCCGCTTCGCGGCGTTCTCTGGAAGTATCATTTTTATCCTTTGGCTCTGGACAGTCTCTGATGCATCCTCCAGCATCAAAACAAACTTTTCAAATTCCAACTTCCCGACTTTCTCCTCGTTTGGTTCGAAATCCGATGCCTTCAATTTCCCGCCGATTCATTCTGAGGCGATGAGAGCGGTCTGTGAGAAGACGGAATGGAATTCCAGTCTGGTGTTCACGTGCGATAATAATCATGGTGGTGTTGGACATGTGAGGAATTCCATATTGAATTGTGTGCGGTACGCGATTGGGGCTGGAGGGGCTATGGTGATGCCGAATATTGTGCTGAGAGAAGTGGAGGGTATGGATATGGGACATGAGCATGAGAGCGCACATGGCCACGGTCACGGGCTGGGGCGTCGACATGGACCTGGCCGAAAAGGAATGGATTACATGTTTGATACTCAACATTTCAAAGACTCTCTGAAGATGTCATGCCCGGAACTCAAGCTCATCAATCACCTCGAGCCTTCGACCAATTCCCGAAGGCGGGGTCTCCAGCCTGAATCCCTCTTCGCAACACCACCCACAACCGGCATTGAGCACCCAGAGGAATGGCAAGTCAAGCTATACACATGGATCGATAGATGGATGGCGCACTCTCACTCATCACCCATAATCGTGGATCTTGAGCAGAGCTTTCTGCAGTACCCAACACATTCCGACGGTCACGAATTCGCACACGAATTTGGCGGGATCATGAAATTCAGACCAGATATCCGCAAACTTGCCACGAAGGTACTGAGGAACATGGTCGAGGAGTATGACCTGCATATCGACCTTTTGCAAGAGCTGTTTGAGGCTAGCTTCCTAGGTGTGCATCTCAGGACAGAAGAGGATTCCATAATGGTCGGAAAGCGACATGTTGTGGATTCGCCATACACGCAGTATGAGCCGCAGGCTCATTCATACCTCGCACAAGCCTCCAATTCAAATCTCCAGCTTCTATACGCTGCATCTGGAAACATTTCCGCCATCCAGCAACTCGATGACGAAGCGATAGCCAAGAACATGGCTGTCACGTCGAAATATGATCTTCTGACCGGGAAGGACAGGGATCAGCTAGATGCTTTGAAATGGGATCAGAGAGCCTTGGTCGATTATTTGGTGTTGCTGAAAGCCAGTGATTTTGCAGGAGTTGGCCATTCGAGTTTCTCGTGGAATGTGGCGTTGAAGAGACATGAAATGTCGAGAAGGAAGGGTAGTTTGGGTGATGGACATGAAGGACAGAGGTGGAAGGCGTGGAGTGATGGGATGAGTAGTCTGTATGGCGTTATCGAGGGGTATGTGGAGTCGAGTGGTTGTATGTGGCCTTAAATAGTTTCCCTTGTATCTTGTGAATGAAGCGTAAAATTCGTACGTTTGCGCTTTTCTGGTGCGTTTGTTGCCGCTAGGGAATATGGCGTCGTCGCTCCAAATGATGAACGAGATCTTTCAGCACTGCTTATGCGACTCAAAGGTGCGTCAAAAACCGAATCACAGTTGTACTCAAAAAGACCGTGTAGTTCTTCAGCGTCCCCGGCCACTTTTCACTCCGAATATGAACGAATGCACGGCCGACCAGCGAATACAACCATCCATTGTGTTTTGGAGGACGCATCACAAGGTATAATCTTGTGCAATATCCCAGATATCGTCGCCAACATCTGCCTCATGCGGTACAAGTCCCTGAGAATCGAAATCGACACCAGTGCTCGGCTGAAATGGTGGGTTGAGTACGTAATTTTAACGTCTCATAGAAGTCCTCTCCTCTTTAAGGAACGTCGATGTCAAGGAAGTTGTTACTTTTCCTATTTGTGAAGATTCTAGGCGACCCGTCCAGTTTCCATAAAGTGTTCTGCTGGTATTGAGGCTATAAGGTAGGCTGCATGAAATGTAGAAGACTTGTAGTCTTCCACATGGGTACCAGATGGTTTCAATTCGAAGATTCTCCCAATCGGAGCAGCGTCGAAATCAATACCGGATGGCATTCAATCACGGAACACTTCAATGTCTGTCCCATACTGTCAAGCTCCTCGGCAGGTCTGGCATCGTGTTGGATGGAACTGCCTAATCTGGTATAGTCTGTATTTCCCCCTGAAGTATAAGAGAGCTCTTCCCCTCCTTGTATTTTCAGCTCTTCAGATATCAGCTAGTCCTAAATATGCAACTATATTTCGCCTCAAAACAACAGCTCAACTGACACATGGAACATGCGACGAATTGATTCCTGTAGTGCGAACATGAAGCCCAGAAGGCCAAAGTTGTAACCAGAAGAGGAATTACTGATTCTGATCACGTCGACAAGGGCCTTCCGTAAGGTTTTGGTGCAGTCAACTCGAGTCTTAGCTTCTGTGGTTTCTTTAATAAGTCCAAGGATTCCGTAGACCTTATCTCTTGGGTCCTGGCATATCGAATCACGACTTGTGAGGCAGAGAGGCGGCAACGCAACAGATTGTACATCGTCGTGACAGAATCACCAAATAGCTAACACCTTGGTTGGCATGGCTTCCGAGCATCCGGCCAATACAAGCCCAGGTCTCGCGGACCAACATTCTGCAAGTGGAGGAAGAACAGCGCCACAAGGGACCATTCAATAGAGCTGCTCCCGCAGTGAAGTTGAATCTGCCGTGCCAAACCAATCTCTTGGATAATCCAGACTCTGTGCCAGTATTGGCGCAATAAGCTGTCCAGAGCCATAATTTGAGAGTTGAGATAGAGCGGATAGCATCTTTGAACTGTGCATCCATCAAATCGCTTGCTCCGGCCTCCGCAATGAAGGCTAACGCAGTGTCGCTGTTCTCTTCGGGACCAAGCTAAGGATCATTCCCGGTGCCCCTATAAATCTGATGCACCTCCCTTACTTGATGATTTCGTTCATCCACGTCATTTGATTGATACATAGAGCGTCTATCCACAACGTGCGAGGACCTGACGTGAGCCGCAAATGCTGTAGAGCCGAGTAAAGATTTCTTGTGAGAGCCACACTCTTGCCATTCAAAAATATGCCTTTGCCGTCCTACGTGCTTCCCCAGGTGTACGATATGCCTCATAGTCACCGATCCCTTCAAACTCCACATGCTCGAGTCTGCATTTAATAGGGCTAGTTCTGTCGGAAGCAGGGAATATTGTTACCAGCGTCGTCTCTTTGCTGGAGTCGGCCAGAGGCGAGCATTGAAATGTCTCTCTCATTGCGACGTATAAAACTCGACTCAAGGAGAGCATTGCAGAAAGGAATACACGAACAATTTTCGAGGCTGGGAAAATTAGAAGATGGTCGTGATGCGGAGCAAGAAAAGAGTCGATTAGTTGAACCTGGCACCTCAAGATGCGGGGCTGTGCATTAACTCAGACGCCTGGTGGCTTGAAGGGCAAGGCTGACAGACCTGTAAACGAGTAGTTGTACAGGTACAACATTGTTTTTTTCTCCGTCTTCGGCTCACCCTCTCCTGAGCACCCCTGAAAAGTACCCGCTGCTCATTCATGGTTTTCATCTCTCAATCCAATAGACAATAACGCTTTATATAAGCTAGTAAGTCCACCAGGGGGTGTACTAATTGATGACGGATTTGTCAACAGCCGAAAACACTAAAAATTGAGCTGTAAAGTCTGCGTTCTTCTTAATCCTCTACAATACTACCATATATCACTCCTAATTGGTGTTCCCTTTGATTCTACGACTCTCTTACACCTATCTAGCATCTCATCAATACGCGCACGGACTCCTACTAGATACGTGAGAAGGATCATTTATTTACGCGTTTTTTGGTGTTCTGGCTGCTGACAAATCCGTCATCAATTAGTACACTCCCTGGTGGTCTAATATATTGGCGTCAAGTTTGAATGACATTCCTTACGGGGCAAAACAGGCCCTACAGGATCTTAAAATGGAGCTTCATGGGAGGAAGGGATGACAACCTCGCGCTTTCGCTTTCTCGAAAGGCCGAGATCGCAAAGGCATGCCTTATGTGGTAAAGCTCTCTACCTCTCTATTTCGGACAAGAAGATGCTAGCAGCTTTTCAATGTCAGTCTGCCTTAAGGCTGGAGAAAAGGTGAGGATGAGGCATATGCAGCCTAAAGATCCAGGCAGCTAATTCCTCCAAGCATGCCCCATTGGGAATAGCTTGCCTGCCACTCCCCTTCTCCCAGCCAAAGAACGCACGGCCACCCAGCTTACAGCGCAGCCGTCCCTGCATATTGAAAGCAAAGAATCAGAACCTCACACACTGACCATCACTGAGGATATATATGAGCTCATACGCCCAACAAAAAATGAACCGCGTTAATCGTTGCTGTCTCGCCGTCCTACACCAGAATATTGCTCGAATAGCCCGGCAGCCCCTTGGATTCTACGAACTTCGTCTAATGCCCGAGTGATAAACACGATCAACGCTGATTCTAGCGTGAAGATGGCACAAAACACCACCCCAGCATCCCAAAAGAAAATCGTCATCCTCGGCGGTTCCTACGCAGGCATATCTACTGCTCACTATCTCCTCAAGCATGTTGTCCCACACATGCCCAACAAAGATTCGTACGAGATCATCATTGTCAGCCCCTCGTCGAAGGCCATGTGCCGACCAGCTTGCCCTCGCGCACTGATATCAGACGACATGTTCCCACAGGATAAGCTCTTCGTCAACATCCCGAACCTATTTGGGCAGTACCCCAAGGGCAGCTTCCGCTTCGTTCATGGCACAGCAACTGAACTTAACCACAGCAACCGAACTGTCTCCGTCAACACTATGAGCAACACCGAGAATATCAATTTCTATGCTCTCGTGATTGCCACCGGCGCCTCTACACCATCTCCCCTGCTTGGTCTAAACCGGGACGACGTGTTCCTACGAACAAACTGGTCCGCATTCCGCAAAGCCTTGCCAACTGCTAAGAGGAGTATGTATTTCTCGGAGCAATCTATTTCCTCTTTTGTTCCAATTCCTGAGTCTGAAGACCATTTTCTTCCTTAGAAAGCATGAGCAAAGACATATTTGGGAACTCACAGAACCTTTCTTAGCGCTCTTTTCCTCCCTTATTGAGCAGCTGCTGACTCTGTAATCCTCAAAGTCGTCATTGCAGGCGGAGGTCCTGCAGGTATTGAGACAGCTGGTGAGCTTGGCGAATTCCTCAATGGCCGCACCGGATGGTTCCGCTCGAAGTTAGCAAACCCCAAGGTCTCTATTACCGTCGTGAGCGCCGGCTCGAAGATTCTACCCGCCCTCCGACCCGCCATCGGGAAGAAAGCCGAGGACTACCTCGCCCAAGTCGGCGTGACCGTCCTCAAGAACGCGCGAGTCAAGACCGTGGAGCCACATGATGCAGGGACAGACAGCGTGATGACCAACGCATTGCTAACACTCGAGGATGGGAAGACGCTAGATGCCGACCTCTACATCCCCGCGACCGGCACGAGACCAAACACCGGCTTCATCGACAAAGCCCTCCTAGTAGCAGACGGCCGTGTTGATACTAACGCCTCGACCTTACGTGTCGATAAAGCCAGTCCACGCATCTACGCCGTCGGAGATGTGGCATCGACTGCACGGCCTGCCGTACACCTCACCCTCAACGCTATTCCCGTCCTCTGCGCAAACATCAAGCGCGATCTGCTGCTGGCTTCTGGGAAGGAGAAGAGCTCCGTTGGTGAGGACCGGGTGTACAAGGACGATATTCGTGAGACGCAACTGGTGCCGATTGGAAAGAGCAAGGGGGTTGGCGCCGCGATGGGATACCAGTTGCCCAGCTTCATGGTGTGGTTGATCAAGGGGCGGGACTACTGGTTGTGGACGACGGGGGATCTATGGAGTGGGAAACAGTGGGCTAAGGAATCGTGATGAGAATGCTTTTCCAAAGAATTTCCAAGCTATTCAGAGGTGGAGTTGCTCTCTTTGTATTTAGTACGATGGTGTCTAGCGTATGTTATTTTCAGTTTCGTCTCCGTGTTCCAACCGGCATATGTAAGATTGGTCCGATGGTCTGAGCAGGGAATGAGCAATGCAGTAGTATAGGCAGAATATTCGTTTCCCTATCCGAATGACCTTGCAACCGAGACTCCAACCTTTGTCCGGATATACATTTGTTGTAGAAATGGCCATGAAAGTGGAATTTAGGAACAAGCTTCTCAATATAAGTCACCGGAGCCCCTGACTCCCGATCCCTGCGTGTGGCTCTACATCTCTCTCGCATCGAACCTGAATGTGCGAAAACGACCGAGTAGAGGAGCACCAGATGCCATCGCTCCCAGGCATTCGTGAGATGGAATCCGTAATCCCCCTCTGATTCTCTGGTGAATTGCGATTCATTGTCCGTGTGTTGCTGGCAAATTTTGCGCTTGCCGCAAGGGCAAAAGACACTGGCTAAAAAGTGATGGGAATTCGGCCATGAGGCGGTAGATCACCAAATCTTCGGGATCAGGTCAGCCAAAGATTATGCTTCGAGAGATGAAAGTATGAGATATCAATTCCACGGAAGAGTATGAAATCTTGAATCTTTGACTCCTCCCAAGCCTTCGCAATTGTTTTGAGATTGGCGACCTGAGCAAGTTCCATATATATTGTAGCAATACGCTACTTCATTTCACCTGTCCCGCACTGGCTGAAACCAAGGTTAATCTATTCTGAATGGCTCTTGTCCGGTGTGTTGTCGAAAGAGCGATAAAGTAAGGCGTAGAGACTAAAGACCGCTTTGATCGGTGGCCCAGTCTCTACAGGAAGATTGTCTTCGAACAGTTCGAGTGTTATGGCTGTCAGTTGAGCTGTATTTTGGGGGCGAAATATAGTGGCATTTCTAGACCTAGCTGATATCTAAGGAGCTGAAATACAAGGAGGGGAAGAGCTCTCTCATATCGCAAAAGAGGGGAAAATACAGGCTATACCTGATTAGGCAATTCCAACCAACAATGGCAATGCCATCATCAACGTCAGTCAGCGATATCCTGAACCTGGAATATGCGACTGTCTTCTGCCATCATCAGCTCGAACTAATGGCGGCAACGACAATCTTGCTCTTGTCTTTCTCCGGCGGCTATGTGGGGCTATCATAATCATAAATCATTTATGTAGT
This sequence comes from Gamarada debralockiae, assembly GCA_002803225.1. Classification (NCBI taxonomy): domain Eukaryota; kingdom Fungi; phylum Ascomycota; class Leotiomycetes; order Helotiales; family Hyphodiscaceae; genus Gamarada; species Gamarada debralockiae. Next base: position 14,258 of record NXFV01000744.1, on the reverse strand, counting down.
AATCAGTTTCGGCTACTTTTGGACAGTGTGAGGTCTCAGTTGAGTTAAGGCATCTACTCAACTCAACTTAAACCTTGAATTATACTACTCAAACTCAACTTAACTCTACTCAAGAGTAGTCTGAGCGGAGTTGAGTAGTTTGAGTAGTAAATAGTAATTATAAGGCTGAGTAAGGCCTGATTAAGGTTTGGCCAATAGTAGTACTTGAATTAACTAAATAAGCCACGTGATTCGCCTCTTTCTGTAATCATGGCGCAAGCTCTTACAATAAACAGCAAACGTGCCCGTGTTCGCAGAACATCTTCGCAGAGACCGCTTTCAGTGATTACGTCGCACCCCCTCTCGAATTCGATGAGGGACGTCCGGAGTCCCACATGGTTAGTAATGCACAATTGAATGCAGCTGCAAAGGCGGGCGTGGTTCGACTATCTCCGTCCGCTGGAGTTTGGAGGCCCGTGCTGGTTGCAGAATGCAAAGACCCTGAATTGCGGCTCCAGGTGCGGACAAGGGATCGACCCTGGTCCGCACTCGCACGGGCGAAACGGCGCGACAGGCTGAGAAGCTCTTCAACGATCAACACTACGCCAAGGGAGCATCGAAATAACCTCCACGTTTGAATTCAGTACTAGCTATGCCAGCTATGTGCGGTTCGGGTACATCGGCAGCTCGCAGGCGCGCTCTTACGGAGCATGATGCGTTCAACTCTTTTGTCCCTCGACATAATCCAATGCTTCAGATTACTCCCTTGAGGCGTGATGGGATAAGCCATTCATCTCTTCTGTCACAATTAGTAATGTCAATAATAGCGCAAGCCATGATCGTGTTATCCTGGGCCGACATGCCTATGGCCTAACTAAAGTACTGCAAGGTTTGTCCGACAATATTTTCTAAGTCTCGGAATCTTCTAGCTTCATATCTGCAGAAGCATGACTTCGTAATCGACACATTGCGCACTTAACTCCTATATCTTACACATTCCTCCCCCAAAAAACGGTTGAGGAATTCGTCTAGGAACCAGTAACTCTAAAAATCGCCGGCAAACATATCACGTCGCTCGGCACCCGCGTGAAACGCCGTCGTCGCCAATTTCTCTTTAAGCCAGCTCTTGTCCCCAAACAGCTGAACCACTACCATACCACTTTTTCGAGAAACAATCCCATCGAGAACTTGGCTTACAACATGCTCGATCTCATTCGAGAAGCCCCTGTGGGCCAGGCAATCCGTTTTATTTCACGAAACAGATTGCTTCAATACCCGGAGGAGAGACCCGACTTCCAGCTCCCCGTTCAGTACCTCTCTCAGCTTAAGCACGACGAGAAGTCCGGTTCGAGACATCATGACTCTTCACACTCCCATGGGGTCATCTCTCTGCCGGCTCAAGACGACAGCGCCGCCGAATCTGGAGCCGTTCAGGATACCGACGAGGAGCTCGAGGCCCTAGGGATGGTGAGGTCAATGGGCACTGTCCGTACCGCTCCATATACGAACGAGCGACTGAGAGCCGAACAAGAGCTTGACCTGGGGCGCAGCCGATCAATCCCCATCATCCCTCAAAAGACACCCGACGGCATTGTCCTTGTTGACTGGTATACCACCGATGATCTTGAGAATCCGCAAAATTGGTCGGACTCCAAGAAAAGCTTCGTCGTCTTCATCCTCTGCGCATACACTTGGACCGTCTACTGCGCAGGCCCGATTTACGCTACCGCCGCAGAGGGCATTGTAGAACACTTCCACGTCAGTCCAGTTGCTGCCACCCTCGGCCTATCGCTCTACATTCTTGCTTACGGCATTGGAGACCTTTTATTCTCTCCTCTGACTGAGATTCCCATCGTCGGGAGGAATCCGATCTACTACCTGACATTCATCATCTTCTGGGCTCTGTCGTTTGGCCCAGCCACCGTGAACACCTTTGGCGGACTCCTAGCCTTGCGATTCTGGCTAGGATTCTTCGGCAGCCCCGCCTTGGCCAATGGAGGAGCGACTATTGGAGACATGTACTCACTCATCTACATTCCCTACGGACTCTCTTGGTGGGTCTTCTCCGCTTGGGGCGGCCCAGCAATTGGACCACTGATCGGAGGTTTCGCTGCCCAGGCCAAGGGCTGGAGATGGCCGATGTGGGAGGTTGTGTGGATATCTTCACCTGTGCTCCTTGTTCTGCTATTTTTCATGCCCGAGACCTCTCCGTCGAACATCTTGCTCAGACGAGCAAAACGACTACGCAAGCTTACAAGCAATCAGAGGCTTCAATCTCAGGGCGAGATTGATCAACGTAACCTATCGGCATCCGAAGTCCTCACTTCAGCGCTGGTCAGACCAATGGAGATCATGCTGAAGGACCCATCGATCTTCTTTGTCAATCTCTACACAGGATACTTCTACGGCGTCTTCTACACCTTCTTTGAAGTCTTCCCACTGGTCTTTCCCCCATTCTACGGCTTCAACCTCGGACAAACCGGCCTCGCTTTCCTATCGTGTCTCATCGGCGTCACTATCGCGATCGCGGCTTACTTCGCTTACCTACGCTGGTACATGGTCCCTGACAACCTCCGCAACGGCCTCAGAGAGCAAGAGCATCGCCTTGTTCCCGCCATCTTCGGCTCTTTCCTTCTGCCCATTGGACTGTTCATCTTCGCATGGACATCCAATCCAGTTATTCACTGGGTAGTACCACTTATCGGCGTGGGCATCTTCGTCATTGGACACTTCTTCACGATGCAATCACTCTTCATATACATCCCGTTCTCATACCCCAAGTATGCTGCTTCCCTCTTCGCCGGAAACAGCGTTTGGAGATCTGGAACTGCTGGCGGTAGCGTCGTCTTTGCAAGACCGCTCTTCATCAATCTGGGTATCCACAAGGGTGTGACTGTTCTCGCGGGTTTGAGCGTGGCTGGCATCTTTGGAACCATTGCTATCTACGTCTTTGGCAAGAGACTCCGTGCCAGGTCCAAGTTCGCACAAAGCTAGACGGCCTATGAACAGTTGCAGATGCCACTCAACCTCGTCACTTTGCTGGTGAGCTTGGTGGTCCTTGAAGAGCAAAAGGTACACCTCATGCGAGACGGGCAGAATCCACACCTCGGCAATCAAGTGAATGGAGTGTAGATGTACGATGGAAACATGTGCAGTGGTAAAGTTGTGATTAGATGTGTTTAATGTTTTGATTGTTTCAGATTGTCCATTTTCCATTGAGTTACCTCGCAACAGCACACAAACGTAATTGGTAAAATATAAATAGTATTGGGTAAATCTTAAAAATTAACAGTATTCTGATTAGGTAGCTTTTTCTCTCGCCATCGTGTTGCTAGCAGTACGCGAATATCCGCTCTTGCGTTGTGGCAGAATCTAAACTAGAGCATTGGAAGAAACCACGAGTGAAGAAAAAGCATTAATCAGGCTCCCCTTGTTTGTCATCCTGCCATTTTTGATATGAGAGCTCCGTGGAAGTAGAAGAACCCGCAACAGCTTACCTCTCCTACCCGGCAGGCCATCCCTACTATCATGTCGTGGATTGCGGTACTGCTGCTCGTGGATGATAGGAGAGAGAAGTTATAACCGAGCATAACCAAAAAACGCCCATTCGTCGACCAGACATAATGCCTTGTTTCAAACTTGCCAACCAGAATGTGTCGTCAGTCATGCAATGGAGAGAGTCCGCAGCATGCTGGGGAGAGCAGCTGTGAAGTGACGTCATTGCTTCCCCTGGTTTGGCACTCAGAAGGCAAGGAAACGAAAATAGCAGGTAGATGCAAGCGAGCATTTGTAAGCTCAATTAGCACTGATACAATTCCAGGAAACATGCAGTTCCTAGCAATGGGCCGATCCGGCTGGGAAGGTTAAACAAGCTTCGTAGCAGCTAAGCCGTTTCGGTGACCCTGGTCCGCAAACAGAGGCCCCTTGTCCGCATTGCATCCACCGGAGTTGAAGTTTATACTCATCACGCCGCATCCCGCCTGACCTTTTGTTGAGAAGATTAGGTTGTGAGAGCCGTGGCTGATTAAGACGAGCTGCCTTATGGTTAAACTTCTCCATATGTAGATTCAGGTAGCCCGTTTCTGGCAGAATCCGAGTAGCTTTAGTCAGGCTGGAGCAAGTTCGGAGACAAGTATCCTTCAAAGAAAGGTAATAGATGCTACGGTAGAATTACTAATTCAACCTGAATCATCCTTAGCTCATCTAACCTTCTACAGCAAGCTAGTCCGTCGATTTGTGATTAAATGAGCTTCGCTTGCTCGCCGGTGAACGTTCAATCTCTCATCAACTATCCCGCCGTCCGACAACTCGTCATTCAGCCATGTCTGCCCAAGCGCTCGCGAGAACCTTCAAAGCGCTGCACCAGCCCGGCAATCCTCTGGTACTTGCCAACGTCTATGACATTCTCTCCGCCCAAGCTGTCGCTTCGCTTCCCAGCAGCAAAGCTCTAGCAACAGCCAGTTATGCGATTGCCGCCGCTCGCGGAACGACGGATGAAGACCTCGATCTTGACACCAACCTTGCAGCAATTCCGGACATCACAGCAGTTGCAAGGCAGTTCAACAAGCCTCTCACAGTCGACATCCAGGACGGATACGGAGACTCCCTCGAGAAGGCAATCGCTACGCTCATCGACTGTGGAGTCGTTGGCGTGAACCTGGAAGATTGTGACAAGAACGGCAAACTGTATTCGCCCGATACAGCTGTGGAGAGGATCAAAAGGACATTGGTCGTTGCAAAGAACAAACATGTTCCAGATTTTGTTGTCAATGCTCGTTGCGATGTGTTAGTTCAGGGTGGCAAGCTTGATGAGGTTCTTGACCGCGGAAAGAAGTACCTTGCCACTGGTGCAACGACGGTGTTTGTATGGGGTGGATCGAGTCGGGGAGTTAGCCGCCAGGAAGTTCAAACGATGGTCAAGGAGTTTGATGGTCAGCTCAACGTCTTGCTCAGCGAGAAGCCGGGTGCATTGACTATCCCACAGATAAAAGAGCTAGGTGTTGCGAGAATCAGCGTCGGACCCACACTCCAGGTCAAGGCGATGAAGACGTTGGCACAAGAAGCGGAGAAGCTTTTGACTGCTTGATTCGAATAATTAGTTTCTTTGAAATCTAGTTTTCGTTCATACAGCACGCAACAACGTAGAGAAGCGGAGCACCTTGAATATGCACCTGTGAAGTTCTCCAGTCAGTGTTGTAGAAACACGTTTGTCTTCCGGCTTCATTCGAACCAGAGTAGCGATGTGCATGCGAAGTACGGCGTAATTTCAACCGACAATCAGATGCGAGGTAACAGGAAAGCTCGTCTACTTGACATTGTATATGCTGTGCATTATACTGGCTATACATTCGCGGGAAGACAGAAGGATAATGCATCAGACCCCTACTACAAATAGTCTAAAGCTCACACGGTAGCAATTTCTTAGTGCGGTAGAACAGCGACACTGTATCGCCATCCAATATGTAGACAATTTTGCTTCAGAACCAGACCTTCAAGCCTTTTTCTCAAGAGATACCGCCCATTCCTCAACAGTTATGACCTTCTCGAAGAACACCGGCCAAAGCAAACGCTGAGATACATCCTTTTGTTCGGGCGTGAAACCCGCTGTTGCATTCGTGCTAGAAAGTTGGATCAGAACAATTCAAGTACTAACAAGTTCACAAATAAACTCACGTTATGGTAACGTCGTAACCCAGCTCTATTGCGGTGCGTGAGGTTAGTTCTAAGCATTGGTTGCAGGTCATGCCAGCCGTAACCACTTTGGTGACGTCGCGCTGGCGCAGTTGATAGTCCAAATCAGTATTCGAGAACGAGCTTATAGTTTGATGAGCGACAATTTTCAGACCATTTGAGTGGGGTAAAAAGATCAAATGCTCACCTGGCATTCCAGTGCTTCGCCACCACAATATCCCCGTTGGCAAGATCAGGCTCCAAGCCCTCGTATATCTGTGCTCCCCATGTACCTTCTTCACAAATCTCCTTTGCTTTGAGCATTTTGTGGAATGGGCCCATGCGATTCCAAGCATTAAAATTGCCTACTTTCCATGGCTGGTGCAGGCAATAGAAGATGGGAATCTTGTTCGCTCTCGCAGCTTTGACCAGAGCCTTCATGTGAGTTATCGTATTGGTGGCCTCTAGGCTGTCTTTGCAAAGGTCGTAAACCTTTCCGTTGGGGTGAATGTAGTCATTGTAAGGGTCAATGAGGAGAACGGCGGTATCTTTGTACGACATTTTTGGAGGCTTTGCAATCGGTGAGCAATTGAAGATGTAAGGGAGTATGAGTTGATCGAACCTTGCTCTCAGTTACGCACGGAGGACGACAGTGGTTATATACTTGCGATCCCTACCAATGCTCATCGAAGATGTAGGAGACCTGTGGTCCTTGTCGATGGCTGTTATTGAAAAGAGTCTGACACGCTCATAAACCTGATTCGTACGAACCGTATCAAGCCTTGAGACCCGACTCCTTGAAAGGATTCATAATCAATAGTCATGATGAATAACATCAATTGGTGCTCTCTTTTGACTTTTCGCAGAGACTCTGCTCAATAGCTGGCATAACTTCGAGACAAACAACCATTTACGCCCGCCTTACCTGTTCGGTCTAGGCAGCGGACCAGGATCTATCCCTGGTCCGCACCGCAAGTCCCACCTCAGAGCTTCCTCCAGACGCCTCGCGAGGCACTTCCCTTCCGCGATTTGCGTGCACTCCTCCTCAAGTGGGGTGCTGTGTCGGTTAAGTCAGGCCCTAGCGACCGTTTGATGCTAGAGTATTAGGCTAAGTGACCGGGAAAGCCGTTGCTTCGCTTCCCGGCATGGACAGCACACCTGAAAAATGCTGAATTGTATCGCCATCCGTTAAGATGTTCAAATAGATTCTGTGCTGAAAACGCATAGCATAACTTATTACGTCTCATTCGATTATCCTTTAGTTCAACAATGTAAACATGTGCCCACACTGTGATTAAGCTCTAGCTACTGAAGGGAAATCCGCCCAAGGAAGTTCTCAGGAAGACCGGGTCCTCCTTCAAACGTGGTGCTACATCTGACTTCAACTGCTCTACATCCCAGTTGCCAAACAGGAAACGTCCAGAGAGCGCCTTAGCCTCCGGGCTTGCCAACCAGACTGTGAAATGAGCGGGGAGTTGAACTAAAGAATTGTCAGATTGCTATATTCATCGGTTGGGCAAGGGTCAGCTTACCTGTATCCAGAGTGGCATCCAGGGCCAGTTCACCCTTGGCGTAGAGAGCGGTGCGAACAATTGCTGGCTGCAGAATAAAGACGTTCAAGTCTGGATGCTCGACAGCCAAGAACTCGTAGAAGCGAGCAGTTCCCAATTTGGATGTGGAATATGCCGAATTCTTTGCCAGGAAAGGGAGTCCAGTAGGCAAGAAGGCAAAACCGCTTGAGTTCGCGACGATTGTGCCACCCTCTTTCTTGTATGGGAGAAACTCGCGAGCAAGGATATAGTTGCCTTTGATGTTGACCTGTTGAAACCAGAGTCAGCGTCTCGAATAACATACAGCGTAGAAAGAGAAGCAATACTTCAAAAGTCTTCCACCATTCGTCGGGATCGCTGATCTCAATGAGATCGGGCTTCGGGATGTAGCCAGCACTGGCAACAAGCACATCCCAGCAACCAATCTTCCTAGTGGCCTGGTTAAGTGCAGCCGCATCTAATATATCAGCAACATGGACGATAACCTTCGCATTCGGGTGTTTTGCTTCGACAAGTGCCTGGGTCTCCTCAAGCGACTGCTTTGTGCGACCAAGGATGTGAATGCTGTCGGCGCCAGCTTCGGCAAAGGCATGTGCAATCTCTCGTCCGATACCTGAGCCAGCACCAGTAATGACGATGTTCTTGCCAGCTTGGGATAGCTCAGGTCTCTTCGGATTGATTGCGTCGTAAGTATCGTTGTGCCATTCCGTTACAGGCGCTGGGTATGGTGGCTTCATTGTAGCTTTGAGAATATCGAAGACTTTAACTGTATCTTTTGGACAGCAAAAAGGTCAGAAGGTGGTTGAGATAGCTTGACATGAATGTTTGTAGCTCAACTACTTCAACTGGAGTTGATTTATATCCCAATCTCGTCTAGGTACCGATCTAAAGCAGCTGGATACGAATACTCCAAGGAAGTAAGCAAGTAACATGGATGAGTGATCATAACGGTTAATCATGCACATTTCGCTGCTGTTGCAGTCTTGTTAACTTGAGATATTATCAACACTGCTGAATAATGGGACAATGGCTTATGAAATGTCGACTTAGCGGGATGGGGCATAGCCCTGCCAGATTTGGAAGCACGTTTTGCTCTACGAAGTTCTTGAGAGGCCTCAGGGACTTCTAGAAAGTGAGCATCTTTGTCGTGGAGACATGTCCGTCTACGTTAGTGGTCGCCAGAGGCTGGTTTGAGTTTAGAGGCTTCTGCAGTGCGGGCAGGAGTGCTATCCAGGTCCGCACCTCTAGCCCCAATTGGGTAAGCTAAACCTAGCCTGGCGGACCGCTCTTCCGCTCATGCATGAGTTTCCTCAATCAGTAATTAGCGGAATACCATTCTCGGCTAGTGGTGTAGACTCAGGCCCGTCAACTTAGCAAAGCTCTTTTGGGAATGCTACCCCTGAGTGGAAATATCAGCGATGGGATGGAAGCTGCTCCGCGGATTGCTGTCGAATCACGAGTTTCGAGACTTATATCTGCTCCTGATTCAACGAGAAGTAAAAAGCTTCTTCGCGTCTTCCTATGAATGAATGACAAAACATTGCCTTCTCGCTATCGTTCTGTTCTGAATCTGTACTTGAGTTACTCGTGAGTCATTTGCTAACAATCTGATCAGGTTGCTAGATCCGGCACATCAACACGGGCGTTCCTCATATGCAGAACAAGTGGATTATCCGCCATCAAATCAAAGGACTTCGGGCTCTATTTCACTGCGTGGCTGTGAAGGAAGTGAGTAAAGTCATGATTTAGATTGTCTAAATAACGCTTAACGACAGGGTAGTAGATTGAATGAGCAATTGGGACATTGGATATTGTAGTACTCTAAAGCACTTTGTCCCAAGAGCAACGTTGGATCGAGACTAAACTCCCCGATCTCACCCTCTTACTCCAAAAATTAGTACCGTCATCGATGCATCACAGCCCAAGCCTTTGGCAGCGCCTGAAATGACGATGGGAATGCCTCGGTCATGGTGGAAAGAAAGGAATCGAATGGGTTATTTGCTCCCATGTCCGTGGTCTCCTGTGCCGATGAAACATCCTTGAGCAGGAACCCCGATGAAGGGCCAGCTCTCATCAATGTTATCAATGGCGTCGAGATATTGCCCTAGCGTTCTGTTAGCGAACTAATACTCGATGCATGCGGCCTTTCATCTGCTATAAGCTCACTTACATGCTACCATCCATCTCTTGGTGAACTCTCCAATTATGGCTTTGAGCGTATCCAGCCGCTGTTTGTAGATTGGATGACCAGTGTGTGTCCAAAGTCGATGGTGTACGATCGCCGCTTGATACAAAGAATAGGGAAGATACGGCGAGAATATCTCTGGAGGGTAATTCCCCTCCCGGTCGCCATATGCTGCCTCCGCGAAGGTTAGAGCACCTAATGCCGTTTCCTCGATGGATCGTAGGACGCGATGTCTGTCGAAAGCATTCTCCGCATTTCGGCTCAACATATATTCGTAGAGTACGAAGAGTGCGCTGTATCCATTAGAATGTGACGAGCGTGTTTTTCCTGGAGAGTAGGGGGTAGCACCACGCACCTGTTACACATTCCATACGCTCCGCAGTACTTGCCAATTTTCAGCTCCTCATTGGAGAGTAGGGGGAGATACGCTTTCAGCGTGCGCTCGAGCTGATCAGCCTCTTCGATATTGAAACGAGGATCCGGTAATGGGTCAAACACGTGTCGTACGACGTGCCCTGCAAGGTGCGAGATTTGACACTCTCGTGCCAATTGTCCCACGGTGATGTTGAATGGTGTGTTGAGAAAGGGGGCAGCATTGATTAGGCCTTCAAGATCCGCCCGACTGGAACCTTCTGACCAGAGCAAGTCCTCGATTGGAAGCGGATCCGTTCTCGCCGGATCGTCTGTTGCGAATAATGCATCTCCGTTACAAAGATTAATGAACCGGTCCATCAGGACTATTGCCCACCATGTTCTCTTTTCCTCTTCCAACGCTAGCCTGTCAGAGTCTGCCTCGAGATTACGCCATCTTTTTCTGTGAAGACCAAGTACACGAGCTGCTCGTGCACACGCCGCAAGTGATATATAAGCTGCTCTATGAAGCCCATGGCCCATTTCGTAAAAAGTAACAAGAACTCTACAATGCACAAGGTCAAGAGAGGGGCCGCCTGTCGTTTCGAGCAAAGTGATCAAGTTCTTGACTTTAAAATAGAGCGACGACTGCATATTCGTAGCCTTTCCCATCGGCGTTTGCTGCATGAGAAGAATACTCAAGCACAACGCTGCGAAGTCAGCTCGTGGTCTCGTGGTCAGAAACTGCAGATTCTGTTGAAATCTGAGCTTGGATATTGCTGAAACTCGTTGATGTGTTCCAGTGAAGAATTCCCTCGAGATGGCAACGATGTTGTCGAGTGAGTCAAATGTTCGCATTACCATATCCACTGTAGACTGTTGGATGGTGTCATGGTTGGAAGGGTCAACCCCAGACAATGAATCGGCGAGGGGCAGAGTTGGGCGCTTCAATTCCTCCAAGAGGGGCTTGCCATGCCAGTGGCCGTCGGCGAAGTATGTTTGAACAGTGTCTTCTGTATATACACAGGTTCTCATCAAGCTAAATGACTGTTCGTCACTCCAAATTCCAAGCTCCTGGGGTTTCATGAGCGCCTACCGGAGACAGTTTGAGCATGATGGTCTCGCTTTGCTGCATTTTCGTTTTCCATGCTTGCAGAAGACGCATGCATTCATTCCTTGGGTTGTCATGCTCAGAAATTGCACGAGGCGGGTTAACGGTAGGTCTCGGCTGGGTGTGCGGTGTCGGGATAATGAGTGCGGCGCTGTAGTATAATACGGCGGACATGGATTGATCCTGGTCCGCAGGCTAAAACCAAACGAGCATAGAGTTCCAGTAGTCGCATCTTCGTGCCTTTCAACATCATTCTAAACACCATCAACCTACGCATACGTCTAGCCGGCGAAGAGACTCCAATCACCTTACGAGCGCATTTGATTAGAAGTCATTCCAAAGCAGCGTTTGTAATCCACCTGTCACCTGCCATCAGAGCCCCCAGTCTCCTCGGCTACTCGATCTCCCTTTTCTCCGTGCTGCAAATTGAGCCGTGTGCTAGTATGATTCCTTTTGAAATAACTGGAAACTTTGGCTTTTCTCGCTCCTGTAATCAAGAAACTTGCCCTCAAGGGCATTAAGACTTACTAATCCGGCCCTGGCCCGCTTACCATCATTCGAGCAGATGGCCAAGTAGTATTGTCAAGAGATCTCCGATCTCCGTAGTGGCGGAGAAGAGACGGTAGCTGACGGCTCGAACCGGCGGCTTCAAACGTCAAACTGGCAGATTGTATCTATGTTGGTTCAAGTAAGAGAAATTGGCGCCGCGTACACGCCGTAATTAGAAATCCGGCCTGTCCACGCATTAGAAGCGGCGATATCGATCGATGATTTAAGACACGAACGTCACCAAGCAATATCTGAACGCTGTCTACTTTTGTCGTGCTGACATTCTGCACAATTCTTGCTAGAAAGAAGGCCATGTTTGGAAAACGGAGATAGTGACTTCGGCAGAAATGAATGCTTGTGCTCCTTCTTTTATATTTCGCTCCTTCTCCCATTCATACCATGTGTATCGTCCTAATCGCAGCAATATTACTATCTCTTCAGTGCGCCAACTGACCTCCTCAGCTCTCTCAAGTTGTCAAAAGCTAGTCAAGTTCTTCCCCTGACCAACAATGTCTGGCAAGCTTATCCTCGTACGTCCCTTACCTTTTGGAAAGACTTCAATCGATAACAGTGGTAGATTACTGGCGGTTCTGGCCATGTTGGTTACCGAACGGTTGTTGATGCCCTCATCGCTGGGTACTCGGTGCGGGCCGCTGTGCGTAACCAAGCCAAAGCGGACTTGATAGCCAATGCCCTTTCCATCAAGCAGCTGAACCCAGGGGAGAGGCTGGGATTCGCCATTGTCCCCGATATCGTCGCAGCTGATGCATACACCGAAGCCGTTAAAGGTGTTTCTGGAATCATCCACATTGCGTCTCCCTTGTTTGCTGGCTATGAGCTAGAGCAATGGGAAAACAAGATGATCAATACCGCCATAGCCGCCACTCTCAACATTCTCAATGCCGCAGCCAAGGAAAGCTCCGTAAAGCGCGTCGTCATCACGTCCTCATTCTTCGGCACTATTCCATGGAGCGCGTTTACTGGACCATCAACTGAAGTCTGGGGTTCTGACCCTACCCCTCTGCCAACTGCCCAGCCCTTCCAACTTGAGCTCGAAGCATACGCGGCAAGTAAAGTGTATGCACTGCACGCTACGCACGACTGGGAGGCCCAGAACAAGCACCAATTCGACGTTGTGAACTTGCTGCCCGCTGTCGTCTTCGGGAAGAACGAGCTTGTCACAAGCACAAAAGATTTCATGGCCAGCGGTACGAATCAGATCCTCATGAAGATGCCCCTTGGATTGGACAATCCTCTCCCGATCACGAGCACGACAGTGCACCTTCATGACGTTGCGTTCGCGCACGTACGCGCTTTGCATCAGAGTATCCCGGCGGGCACGTATGCGCTTAATTCGAACTGGCAGGTTGGGACCAACTTTGATGACACAGCGGAGATTGTGGCTAGAGAGTTTCCCCGAGCGGTCGAAAAGGGGATTCTGAAGAATACTGGGAAGACGACAACGCTCCCCTTGAAGTTCGACGCCAGCAAGACTGAAGAGATTTTGGCCTGAGCTTCAAAGGCTACGACGAACAAGTCAAGAGCGTTGTTGGGCATTGGTTAGAGTTGTATGAGGCGGAGCAGAAGTAGACGGAGCAGTAAGGCGTTTGTTAACTGGTTTACTGTGATCGACAAGTCTTCATGCTACTTATACATGTCAATCGCTCTTCATTTAATCCTCTGGATGCACTATCTCATAGCCTCTCCTGTTAGACGAATAATATGAATCTTGATTAGACTGAAGGCAGCTTCATGAACCACATCAGCCAAGTGATTCCATCCGGATTCTCAAACAGCCGAATTACTTTACAATTTTGGAATAATGTGACTATAACCGTGAACGCAGCAATAGAGGCTCGTGCAGGCCATCCTCTCATTCGGGTCGTGCTTGAGACAATCTTGTACCGCGTGCCTCCAATGTGCTGGGATGACCTCTGATGATTCCCAATATTCCACCACCTCTTCCGTGTTCATTACGTCTTTGAAGGCGTTCATGTCCGGCTGGCGCAATAGCATCCACATGCATCGGCCCAGACTGAACACTTCAGCCAGCTCCAGAGCCTTCGGACATTGCTTGCTCCATACTAAAAATACGTTCCATACGTTCCAGCCATTGCCACCTGGTGTAATCACGGGCATATTACGCCGCTCCGGTCCAGTGTATTTCGTGTACCGAAGGGCAGTAGTCAGATCTTCTTCTAGTATCTCTTCTACATCCCAGGTGCTATCGATCTCTGGGGCCGCCGTGATAATGGGGGCGTCGCTTTGCTCCCAATCTATAAGCACAAGACTAGAATCTGCGTTGAGCAGGAAATTCCCAGGTTTAATGTCCATGTGGTAGGTATGGGCAACGAAGTGGGTATGCGCAATGGCTGCGACCATCTGATAACACCATTGGGCCTCGCACGACAGTGGTATTCGCTCACCGGATTCGTTGTTCTTCTCGATGTGACCAGCAAGGCTTCCATTTGGGAGGAATGGATAGAGTGTCGTCACCAGGTTTGCAGATATTGACTAAAGTCTGTGCAGGGGCCCTAACGTTGGGATGGCGTGGCATGTTGCTAACCAGCTCCGTTGATCGATAGTAGATTTTCACTTCCTCCCGAATGTGCCCACTTTCGTAGCTGTTCAAAAAGGTCCTGAAGTCGATCCCTTTGAACACAAACTGAGACAGGGGGTCCGACGGGTTGTACACAAGAGTAGTACAGCCTCTTCCGCCGAGCTGATTCAGTCGTATTAAACTTTTGAAGTCCACCGTGTCCATTGGTTGCTTGACGGAAAGCTGGCTAGGTGGTAAGAGAAGGTCGACGTAGTCGTTGAATAGGTCTTCATGACAAATGCTCCACTAACTCTGTGGGGGAAG
>NXFV01000743.1:0-25883 GCA_002803225.1 Gamarada debralockiae | reverse complement strand
TTGGCGTTGTCCCCGTCCAAGTGCAGTTGTAGTCGTAGGCTCAGGATTTGAGACCGCTCGTCACGCATGAGTCAGTATTGGAGTTGTCAATCGTGTGATTGATATAGGAGTAGCAGTAAGCTGGAGCACGTCGTGGAGTACCGCGCGGGGGAGATAAGGAAGAGATGAAACCTTTAGAGAATCGAACTCTCTTTTGAGCGCGTTGATTGGCTGGTATCGAAGCTGATACTTGAGTTGCAGCTTCAATGACGAAGAGATCGGGTTATGAATATTGGAGGTTAGGAGGGGAGTTGATGAAAATATCACCCGATAAAAAATTTCTAAGTAAAATGAGATTTGCTTGCGCGAGGTCCTTGCAAGTACCGATTTGGTAGTTTTAGGCGACGGGGCTGCATTTTAGTGGGTTTTTTGGTGTAAGCGAGCGCTGTCCGTCAAACCCGTTTTGCCGCCGGTACTTGCTCGGGCCTCGAACGGGCAAAAAAAAATCCACATCTTGACCAAGTCGACGAAAATCTTACATATTCACCAATTAGACGTCTTACTCAGAAATCAGTGACGATTGGTCAATTAGACAGTCAGTTGGCCAATCAGTACATTGGTGAAATCGATGCAACAGATCGCTGGGTATTGTCTAGCCCAAATCGAAAGATCAATGTCTTCTGATGCCCAAAGGCCTGAGCAAACACAATTGTCTCAAGATCATTCCCCCAGATCCACTCACCCGATATGCTGAGTGCTTTCAATGCATCTTGTTCCCCCATCTTTTAATCTGCAAAAGGAGTGTATGAATGAATTGCAAGGAGAGCGCGAGATGACCTCAATTATGACTCAGACGGCGAATATTTGCGCATTTATCTAAGGCGGGGGAAGTAACATGGCGTTGAACGTTGGATCCCCAGGGATAGCTGATAGGGAATAATCTTATCCTCAAGATAACAGTCACCTTTCGTTGTGCACCAGGTCGACTGGCCGCTGATGAACAACTCTGAGTCCTTCGAACCTCTCTGTTCTAGCCTTAACTGGGGGGATCCGCTGTGTTGGATAAATCTGTTGGCAAGTGAGGAAAGAGGCGATTTATAGATACTGAGAGCGATCAGAGAGCGTGAGGATGAACAGGGTCTACGTCGGAGTGAAAAGTGGGGGTATTGGCACGTGTGCTGTAACAGCTACAGGTAGCTAGAGGGCAGCAGGAGGGATTACAGTATATCAGAGAAGTAGCAGTAGGAAAAGAGAGACAATGGTGGTTGTATTCGTAGTGGTTGAAAAGAGGTTCCGTAGTACTTGTACGCTTGTGAATAATGAAAACTCAAGCTTGCCTCTCCTAAGTAGGGTCAATAGGCCTTACTTATCCTTCACTCCTAGTTCCTGTCTTCACATGCTAGCTGCACTAGCCGCTGACTTCATAACTGACTCTGCACAATGTTGAGCCTAGCTCAAGTAATTGTCAGTTCCAACGAATATCACCTGATCTCATATGAAATCGCCCATGTGAAATCGCCCATATACCTTCAGGAGCTAGGCTCTCGTTACATGCGCATCCCCAAAATCGCTCTATTTACTTGTAAACAACCTATTTCCTACCTCTCTACAGTCAACCATAGCTCGAATTAAGCCCCGCAAATCACGCGCGGGGTATTACATGCCTTCACCTGAGCTACTTGCAAAAGAAGGGCATATGAATACCCCTCAGCGTACTGTAGTTATCGTTGCAAATTGCATATCTCAAGCAATTAACACGCCGATCCCTTAGTCCGTTCTCCGCGACCTTACTAATCTCCTAGAGCGTACACAGACTCGAATTCTTGCTGGCAACGAAGTGTGGACGCTTTATCCCCTAAGCTGCCACAGATCGCACGTTTGGCCTGGATGCCTGATTTTCAGTTTAAGCGAGCGATTTCAGCCAATCAGGAGCTCTCATTTTTAGATGAAGGGTTCAATTTGCGGTTTTACTATGATATCTATCAAAACACACGCCATTTCGACATAAAGCAACGTCACACTCTTTATACCCAAATATTGTAGACCTCCTTGTACTATCTCGTCCCTTATTGGCCGCAATTTGAGCTAGTGGGGCTCTTTGCAGCGGCCGGTCCCAGTATCTCCCTCCCTTACAAGCTGCACAGTCCTTTCGAGTACTTCTCTTAATGTGATGATAGCGATGTTCCGGGACCCTAGTATCATCACAATTACTATGGGCGAAATGTCGTTTTTTAGGAACCGGGGCATCCTCTCCCATCGCCAAGAGAGCGTCGGATAATTTGGATACGGAAGTCACGTTGTGACCGAAACTTGATTTGTCTCTCTCCCTTAACATCAGAGTAGAAAGCAACTAAGTAGTAATTAATAAGGACTGTAACTAGTAACCACTAGTCCAAGGCCTGCCAAGCACCTCTCCTGATTCGTCGTCTACCGCTATTTGACCCAGCAAGTTGATCCGCGACGTCGATAGCTAGTATATTGTGATTGTAGCAATCATAGAGCTCTGGTATCTCTAGCTCCTTTGTAGCTTGATCACCGAAAGGAACACGTGCTGTTTTGGCCTTAGATGAAGTCTTTTTAGGTCGTTTTCGTACTCTCGTCACCTTTGATTTTCCGTCGTAGACTGTGGACATAGTCAAGGCAAAGGCATTGTCTTTCCAACCACATTGATTAACCAAATTCGATGCTGTGGGCATTGAAATAAGCGTACCCCATAGCATCTCATTCTTGCCCTTATCATTCTTCTTTAGATCGACTAGTTCTGAGATAACTCCTGAGTTTGTCCGACATGTTCTAGTTGCGCCAAATCCATGTGACCGTAAAACCTCCATAAGTTTATAGGAAGTAAATAGATTATCGAGATAAACATAGTACCGTGCAAGAGGTAGTTGCTCAAGAAGGTGTAGTACTACAGCCTGTGTTTTGTTGCCTCCAAGCTCAGGTGGGGTCTTTACTCCTACAGGACCAAATTTGCTACCAGGCTTATGCCAAGTCCAATGTAAAATAAAGCCTCTTTGGCCTATATTCCAAATCTTAATTCCAGTTGGCGTAGGCTTATTTGGTACTATAGTGACCTCAAACGCGCGCCCAGTAAAACGGCATATAGACTCATCAACTACGACATCACGGCCTGGTTTCCATATTCGACTATTGACCTCTTGGAAGTAGACACTTAAAGGAGAGACCTTGGATTATTAATTAGTCTAAGATTATATATAAATTAAGTAGTATTAAGGACATAATACTTACCCGATCCCATAGCTCCTCATGCCCAGCTGGTGCAACTCGATACCGCATATGGAGTTCTTAGAACCGATTTCTTGACATATACCGTGTGACTAAGTGATATGGGAATAGCTTATTACTACTCCAATAGTCGGCTATATTATCCATAGTAAATAGAGTCATATAAACCCGGATAGCTAAGAAGATATATATCTCTTTTTCACATGTTGGGTACCATTGATTTGCCCGTGCATTAGGCCTGGAAGGATCCTGGGCTTCTCGTCGTACGTTATTCGTATGCTGAGCTATCGATTGGACGATTTCTGGGGTATAATATAATGCAAAAAGAGTGATAGGGTCATCTGGAGAAGTATAGTCGGGTAGGGTAATCTCGAATTCGAAATCCGGGCATTCAAATGGGATAAATTTAGTCCCCTTTTGTTGTAGGGGCTTGACATTTGGGCGTTGGGTTCCGCGATCCGTAGGGTCTGATTCAATGCCTTCTGACATCTTGAACGTAGTTAAAACAGTGTGTTTTCGTTGGTTTATTGTGGTTGTTTACATTTTTATTTACATCAGGATTTTTGGTGTTCTTACCCCTGCACGTTGTCGCCTGAGGCACAAGCCTGACGTGCGATTGGCAGCTTAGGGGATAATCGATATAATCTTGGTCTAGATCCACGTGGCCCTTAAAACGCCCTTTTACAGTCAGAAACAGCTGTGATTAGCAATTACCTTAATGACCCAGATATGACTCTTGATAATAAGGGAAAGCCTTGGTTAACTATCGTAGAGAACACTAGTGTTATACTGCCGAAGACTTTATATTTTAAACTACTAGGCCTATGAACTATTGAACCACAAAGCATCTAGCGGGCTTGCAAACGAGACGAGGATATCTTAAATGTAGTGTGTGAAGAGGAGAAGGAATTTGTTAGTCGACTAAGCTAACTGTCACGGCCATGACAACTCTGGCCTTGATGCCTGGCCTGGGTGCCTGGCCTGGGTGCCTGGTCTGGCGGCCTACTTAGGGGCCAGATCTCCTGTAACATACTCTCTTCTTTCCTCTCTAGCTTTCGATAGTCAATAGACGAGCGTTCACCCATTCCTTCGGGTCTTATCTGGTGCAGCCGTCACACTTACTTAAAGAACTAGTTAGATATAGCCTTTTGTGATGAGTTCCACCTAGGAATCAGTCCTTAAACCATAAAACATATAAAGCACTAGCACAGGAAAAAGCATCGAGATAAGCCTTGGAATGGTCATAAGAAGGAAATCATATCTAAGGATACAAAAGCCAAGGCGCAAGAGGAGAAACCCCTAAAGCTATTAAACGTCTTTGTAGTTGTAAGATATAACTACAAGAAGATTATAACATAAAGGTTGCTAAATTAAGTTAGAAAGACGACTACAAAAGTCTATACAAAAGTTATCCTTCCACAAATCGTTCATGACTTACGAGATAAGGGTTTAACTCTTTGTCAAGACACAAGCAAGACTAGAGCTGCTTAGGCAAAGAAGAATAACCTCTCTATTCTTAATCTCCTTAGCGTGTCTCCTGACTTCTTTATTTTTGAGTCACTGGCTTGGACTTTAAAGAAGAGGTTCCATGCAAAAAGATGCACTACAGAGAAGGCTGCGCTAGCTAGATTCACTCAGGTTTTTGAGGAGGAAATGGATCAAATAAGATTCAACATATGTACAATTTCTATACTAAAAGACTATACAATTGTAGGAGACGTAATAGGCAAATGACAAAGTATTAGATAAGCAGATAATTTAAAATGCGCACATGCCAATATCGGCCACTTTTCACTCCGACGTAGAGGGTAATTTGTCTTCCCCAAATCCATCCAAAGGCTTCACATAAACGCAGTACTCCGAATTCTCAAAGAACGTCGCCCTGGACATCTCCAAAGCTATGCATCTGTCCTCCATTGTATGCGCATTCTTAGTCCTATTAAAACCGTACCAGAAACGATTGTGATTGGCAACCTAAGTATCCAGACCCTCCCCCCTTTCTCCTCCAAAACACTTCTAGTATACTAGAGGAGATTGGTAGGTTAATAGGGGTTTAGAACAAAGTTATTGAATGTATATGAGTATTAGAATGGATTTTTTATGGGGTTGCGATAAATTCGAGAAAAGTTTCGAAGCTGGAGATTGAGGAGAGAGAGAGAGATTGCGATATTAAGAGAGGCGGATTTTTTTTTGGTAGCGATTAGATACGAATACTAGTGATTGTCCTACGGGCATTACTCCTATCGATCTACTGTACTCTTCCCCTTGATTCAACTCGATATATCTTAAGGTATATCTGACTAAGCTTTTGATTTTGGAATACTATCTTTTTTACTATGGTGATGTAGTACTGAAGATGGCTGATAAAAAAACGTCATGATCTTACCTCATCTAGTTAGGAACTAGCAGAATCGTTTTTTGGAAAAAAAAGTCCATATGAGCAGCCATAGTAGGGCTGAACAATCACTTCTTCGTAGGATGCGTACTTTGCTTTTTCGTTTCCGCAGCCGCTTTATGAGACAGACAGGAGAAATCTGGACTTTGCGAGGGGTCGTGATTTATTTTTATCCTAGGTGCAACAGTAGTCGGCTTGAACAGTGCTCAAAGGGCTAACATGAAGTTATAGGTACCATATCTCAATCAAAAACTCAGTCATCGAGTAGGAAGCGAATCGCATCGTCTCATTTTAAATAGCAACTCAAGCCTAACTTATAAAGTGCTCTAACCCGTTGTCACATTATCATTACTGACTGAGAGTCGGACTGTCTTGCTCCGCTAGTTGCTATCTTCTGCAACCTTGGTCGTGTTGCAAGTTTTTCGTGGATTTAGCCTAATCATGCCGTTTCCAATCAGCAATCTCGGATCCTACAACAGATCACCCATGCAGTAAGTGAAGCATATCCTGCCTTTAAGTCTTGGCATTTACGTGCGTCGACAGTTTAAGCTAATTTGGTGGGTGTCCACTTCCCGAAGCCTTGCAGCATTTCGGAGCTAACTGCCTGGGCTGACCCAACGACCTCACTGCATTGGTATTCTCGGTTGATATGAATGCCTACGGCTGAGACTCAACTCTGGATAGCCGCTGGGAAACAGCATTATCGTACGAAAATACAGCCAATGAAGTTTTGCATAAGGCTTGGCACCACTTAATCCTCAATCTCGCGAGAAGTCCAACAACCGCGGCGCCATTATCTTCAAATCAAAGTCCAATCAAGGCAGGTGAGCTCTTCAGCTTGCAGCCAGAGCCGAGATGAATAGTAAATATGTTCAAAGATGGCAAACACACTGCGTCCCTACTGTGCTGCTGTATCAGCCTAAGCATCGCATGGTTGGGTTTCTTATAGCCTCGCGGAATCCTGTCGATTGCGTCCTGAGAAGAACTGATTCCAATTTGACTTGCCTTCGTAACTCTACGTTTTCTCTCCACAAGACCTATCGACCAGAAGTATCAATCAGTTCTACATGGGGCTCAACACAGGTGCTCTCGCTGCAGCTTTGCTGCTCACAACTTCTCAAGTTGATGGCCATGCTATTAATGTCGCAAATTCTATCGCAGAGCGCGGCGCTTTCTATGGAGGAATCGCTCTGTTGTCACAAAATTGTCCTTCATACGCAACACAGTGTGGCTCTGACCCTGGCTTCTGTTGCCCAATGAACACAGTCTGCCTTGAGAGCAACCACAACCACTGCTGCCCTGACAGTACGCCAATTTCGTTCCCTTATACTGCTTCATAGACAGGAAGAAGTGTTTTAACTAATCGGTTACATGTAGAGAATGACTGTTCGGCATTAGTCGATTCTCTTCTAACTTGTGCCAATGGCACCTGGGGGATGTTTGCGGGGTTGGAAACCACTATTTGCTGCAATGTTGGACAGGTGGGCGTGAACCCTTACACATGTGCCGACTCCGATGTCAGCGTACCTGCTGGCAAGTTGTTATCAACGGTTAGTTGAACCCATATGCACTCTGTTCTGTAAGAATTTTCTGACACGGAGTCACAGATATCTCAAGCTGGTGTTGGGGCTGCGGCGAACACCGCTCCGGCAGGTACTGCCACGAATATCCCACCGGTATCGTCAGTCTCCTCATCTCCTGCTTCCTCTTCAACCCAGTCCACTTCGCCAACACTTTCCTCAAGCTTTGCTGCCACCAGCGCCGCAACAGCTGCATCAAACACCGCTAAATCCACAAGCAGCGCAAGCACAACCTCCAACTCTTTGCCCACCGGTTCTGGATCTAGTCCCGGTTCCGGGAGTGCAAACACCCCCGGTACATCCAATAGCAGGAACTCCTCCAGTCTCTCCACCGGAGTGATCGTCGGTATCACTGCCGGTTCCGTGACTGTCATAGCACTCATCGGAGCCGTCATCGGACTTTGTTACCGTTTACGTCGACGTGGTAGCCCACCACACCGGCAAAATTATGCACCCGAGAATACTCCCGCTGTCGGTCCTCCACCGTCATCAGTCAGTGCCATGACTGAGACTCCTTCGGTCCAGGAGAGCAAGTCTCCGGCCGTTATGTCCCAGATGCCGGCGTATTCGGAGCAGAGGAGTCGAGTGCAGCATGAGCTGCATTATCCTGAGGTCCCGCAGATTGATTCGAGGGTTGCTGTAGGGAGGAGGGCGGAGTTAGGACAGTTGTGATGTTCTGGATATGGGAACGGATCCTTCGTGGTAATGCTGTTAGTGTGCAGGCACTTGAAATTGATGAAGTGAGGTGTCATTATTGATCATTCTTATATGTCTCTGTTTTGGTTCTCGCTAGTAGCTTCGAGTCATGCGAGAATACTACTGACGCGACGCCATTGCTCTGGCTCTCGAGCATCTGCAGAACTGCATTTCAACCCGACTCTACGTCTCTACCTTCGGCTGCTGTAAAATCCAACCTAGTATATATTTCTGGAATGTTTTTCGAATAACGCTCTCCTTTGGGGCGAAGATAAGTGCAGAAGAGTAGAGCTGAAGGGGCGGCGAGTCAGCTATTGAGCGGTATCTGAGGACAAAACGCTTTGCATCATAGAGGAAACTCGATGTCTCCGCGCTTTCGCCTGGCTAAGAGTATCTTTAGCAGGCCGTTTTAATACGGCTAAGGAAAACTTCGAGGATGGATTGTAATTGTTGAATCATGTGAATACTTTCAGACATTACCCCACATAATCTCATAGCATCAAGCCAGAAAAGCAAGAATCGCAGAAGGACTGTATAGATATCATCTCTATTACGGATATGGCCATTGCCATACTCCAGAAGATCGACCCAGTAATGGCAAGCATACTGGACTTCCTTTCGCAGAACATCTTCAATTGTTTGGTCCTTGGCGTCGCGTCGTAGAATTCCAGGGTTTGGTAAGTTGCAGATGTTTTGCTTAAGAGAAGCAGACATGAGCCGTATACAGCTCTCAGCTAACGTCCGATGCGCTTGCGTCTCATCTACCCAGAAGTGTGGATCACTGCACCTGTCTTTGCTAACGAGGAAGTCGCCAAATGAAGGATGTAGCAGTTGTATTGAGTGATCTTGACTCTGTGGTGTTGACAGGTCTAGGAGGTACAGTGATATATATAGTGTAACAAGCCTAGGTTCAGGCGTCAGACCCTGAAGGAAGACCTTGAAGGAATAATCCTGAAGACTAGGAATGGGACCGTAAGGACGGAACAGTGGTAAAATCAGTCTGTAAACTGTCCGTAAGTCGACCGTGAGCCAGATTGTTTGATGTACTACATATATAAGGTCTTAACCTCGTAGAAGGAGAGAGGTTTAGAAGACTTTAAGCCTATTCCAGACTAGAGTCATATACACCACTGTATCAAGGTACTCATAACAGCAGGATCCTAGGACATTTACTTATTAAAACATTTTGATTCCTTTAAAACATGCTTAAGTGGAAATCCAAGCCAGATATTTGACCTATGCCGAACCTACTACATAAATGTCAAAGGCTTCGGGTAGAAACCAAGCAACGACTATGTTTATGTCACACATGTATTCTTTCATGCAGGGTCGGGTACATCTTCCGGGCTGGCATGTGTAGATAGTATATGGTTCTCCAAGATGGGTAGTGATGCATCAACAAACATGCAAGTCTCCATGCCTCCCGCTCTTTTGCAGGATTATGGAGTCATGTGTTCCTTGAATGCTGTGTCACAATTATTTCTAAAGGCCCGGAAGAAAATCGTTGCCATTCTTTCCGAAAAATCTATGCAAAGCACAGCTATCTAAACCATTCCGCCATTTGAGTTCTTCACAAAGGTAGAAATCCCGTGACGAAAACAGTACGCGCCACGTGGCTAGAAGATCGCTTATTTCTTGGCTCCGGCCTTGACAGCGGCCTTGGTAACCTTGCCAGTCTTGTCAGACTTCTCGACAGATTTAATGACTCCAACCGCAACAGTCTGTCGCATGTCTCGAACAGCAAAACGTCCAAGAGGAGGATAATCAGTGAAGGTCTCAACACACATAGGCTTGGATGGAACCATCTTTACGATAGCAGCATCACCAGACTTGACGAACTTGGGGGCGTTCTCAATAGACTTTCCGGTACGACGATCAATCTTCTCCAAGAGCTCAGAGAACTTGCAAGCAATGTGGGCAGTGTGGCAATCAAGAACTGGAGCGTAACCAGCACCGACTTGACCAGGGTGGTTAAGGACGATGACCTGGGCGTTGAAGGACTCAGCGGCCTTAGGGGGGTCGTTCTTGGAGTCACCAGCAACGTTACCACGACGGATTTCCTTGACGGAGACGTTCTTGACGTTGAAGCCAACGTTGTCACCTGGGAGACCCTCGACAAGTTGCTCGTGGTGCATCTCGACGGACTTGACTTCAGTGGTAACACCAGCTGGGGCGAAGGTGATGACCATACCGGCCTTGATGATACCGGTCTCAACACGGCCTACGGGCACCGTGCCAATACCACCAATCTTGTACACATCCTGGAGAGGAAGACGGAGGGGCTTGTCGGTAGGACGGGAAGGTGGGTCGATAGCATCAATGGCCTCAAGGAGGGTCTTGCCAGTGGACTTGCCAGCCTTGGTCTCCTTCTCCCAACCTTTGTACCATGGGCAGTTGGTGGAGCTATCGATCATGTTGTCACCGTTGAATCCGGAGATAGGAACGAAGGCAATAGTCTTTGGGTTGTAGCCGACCTTCTTGATGAAGTTGGAGGTCTCCTTGATAATTTCTTGGAAACGAGCCTCGGACCAATTGGTGGTATCCATTTTGTTGATGGCGACGATGATTTGCCTGACACCTAGGGTGTAGGCGAGGAGAGCGTGTTCACGAGTCTGACCATCCTTGGAGATACCAGCCTCGAACTCACCAGTACCAGCAGCAATGATGAGAATAGCGCAATCAGCCTGGGAGGTACCAGTAATCATGTTCTTAATAAAATCACGGTGACCAGGGGCATCTGCAAAGGATTATTAGGAGGAGAAGGTGGCTATATGCAGTAGAACCTACCAATGACGGTGACGTAGTACTTGGGGGTCTCGAACTTCCAGAGAGCAATGTCGATGGTGATACCACGCTCACGCTCAGCCTTTAGCTTGTCAAGAACCCATGCGTATTTGAATGAACCCTTGCCCAACTCGGCGGCTTCCTGTGGATTGAATTAGCTTCTAAAAATTGATACAATTGAAGCGACCATTGTGAACTATTGAAATGAAATCATTGATGGCCGAAGGCATCAATATTGGGGTTGGGATGATGAAAAAATGTCCGGGCGCAAAAAGGAAATGTGCCCCACCGAGGGGCAATTGCCGGCGATAAGGCGCGAAAAGTGCAGAGCAAAACGACAATAAGATGATATCCTACCTTCTCGAACTTCTCGATGGTACGCTTGTCAATTCCACCGCACTTGTAGATCAGGTGGCCTATATAATATGAGTTCGATGTTCGAAAATATTGTTAATGGATTTTGAGGTCAACTTACCGGTAGTGGTTGACTTGCCAGAATCGACGTGGCCGATAACGACCACGTTGATATGCGTCTTCTCCTTACTGCAGGGCACGAACGAGTCAGCAATGGATCCGTCGAGATAGGAATTGATGAAAATCGATAATGTTATTAATGAAAAGACTGCAGTAACTTACCCCATATTGACGGTATTGTAATTTTGATGGTTTAAGTGTTGTTTTGTATATTCTTCGGAAAGAAGTTGAATCTGTGATGAAGATGTTAACAGAGTTGATCTTGGTGACACTTTGGATAATCTGTATAACTTACTGCACAGAAGAGATTGCTTGAATCGAGGTATGTGCGACGAAGAAGAAAAGTCAAGAAAAGTTGAAGGGTTTCTAGAAAGGTAGCTTTTTATTTGATGCTTAGCGCACAGGAGTTGAGGCCGGCGAGTGAGTCACGACGGTTGGTGTCAGATTCCGGTGTGACACAACCGAAAAATCCCTAGATCGATTTTTCGACAACCTTGAAAACCATGGATCGATAGATTAACAATTTTCTCTTTTCTCGTACGATACAATGCCTCGCCCTTGCAAAAACTTTGACATATGAAAGAGAAGTTTGGTCATTGGTTCTTACTAAAGGAGTCTCACCGATTGGTCTTTTTGCATGTGTAAGGCAGCGCCTAAGTCATGAAATCGACCCTTGTAAAATGCAGTTAAGATTAAAGAAATAGGGATTTACGAAATATGCTCCTCGAGTTCGGTCAATAACAGAGCTTCCTTGACAATCACAATCCTTTTCTAATGATTATATAGTGTTAATCTAATCATACGACATTTGCGGAGAAACAGTACTAAAATTATACAAAGACAAGTTTAGGAAGATTCAAACTAACCTTGGTCTTCTTCAACAAATGACTATTCAACAACATACTAAGGCTCCTGACCAACTTGTTCGAATGTATAAGAAGAGCTGGATAATAGGACAGTCAATAGCTATAGGAAAGAGCTTCTTCAAAAGTGGTTTTGATTACAAGGTATTACTACAGCTTAGTATTCTTCTTTCACTTCGTACGAAAATATTATCTAACTTGTTTTTAGTAATATCTTATTTGAAATTGTCAAACGGCTTGATCCTAAAGTCTATAAATGTTATACAAAAGTTTCAATTAGAAGAAGGGATCCTAGGGCCTAATTACCTTTTTTTTTTTGATGGCCATGATAAGCTAGCTGGATTTGAGATATACACAGTAATAGATATATATTCTCGAAAGATTATATAGATCTATACTAGTATTTCGAATCATACAGTACAGTCTGTTGTACGCCAATATCTATAAATGGTTGCTGAAAAGGGCTACTAACTATTTATTATATGATGTAACTGAGGCAAGGAGACTAATCTTGCGGCTGAAGTTCACTATTATTTTACTCGTACGACACAAGAGAACTCTAATCTCTTATTTGAGAAGTGTTAGTTCTATAGTACAAGTACAGGGAATCAGAGATCAGGTCATGGTAGTCTTAGTTACAAAAGCCTTAGCTTTATAAGTAGCGAGTAAATCTACTCTTCTTCTTTGTGTAAACAAAATTGACTTAGAGATAGACGTAGTTTTGGGAGCTTTATGATAGAGGCGAGTTTCATAAGACTCGGATTTCAGATAGAACTTGTTATACTTATAGTCTATATGCATATTGTATAAGAGGCTGCAGAAGAGTACATTAAGCTTTGGAATATTCACTTATTCGCAAGCAAAAAAATCTGCCAAATTTAGTCTTAGGATAGCTAAAGGTACTCTACGAGGACCCCCACTTCTTCGTACAATGTTCGCCCTACTTCTTTCTTCGTACAAAGCTGACATGTATTAGATCTATTGGAATATCTTCCTAAAGTGACACTAGACTAGTGTCACAGGGAACTCCGGAGATACGGCATTGGTCTTGGCGTCTTATGTGCTAGCGATATTGACGAAGGGAATAGCGGTAAAGAAGTACAGCACTTACACTATCGATCTTATCAAATACTTCGATACATTGTACAACGCTATATCGAGTTAGAGAAGGTCTAGAGCTCTCAGAGTTCCTCAACCTAGAAAGAAGCTATCAATCCATTGAATAGCATGGGGGTAAGATGGCTGAAGTAGTAGTTGGAAACGCTGAATTCGTATGAGCACGGGTAGCAATCGAAGACTTACTTGAGGCCGAGGGACAAGAAGGTGCATTTAAAGAGGATGAATTAGAAGATCAGGAAATAGATATTTAAGCGAGGGTTTCGTGCGAGGGTTTCGTACGAGTATTTCATGATTGGTTGTTTCTTCGTATGATATAGTACAACAACTAGCAATTTAGAGCAACTTCTGTCCAATAGACTATCTTGTTTACCCTCCTGCTTGCATTGGTGTAGAGATTGCGGAGCTACTCTCCCTATTATCTCTAAAACAAGAGATAATTGATCTGGAGCCTTTTCCCTCTCTTCTATCAGTTCATAAGACAGCTCCAGGGGTTCCTCTTCGGCCTTTCTCTCCTGAACTTAATATTCCAGCATCTTTTAAGCCAGCGGTTCATCCTTCGGCAAAGACAGGTACTGGCCGCATTGCGTATGATTCGAGAGAAAACGCTAAGATCAGAGAACGAAATAAAGCCAATAATCCAAATGCCGGTTCTAGTTCCTTTAAGTTAACGTTTAACTTCTCTTGGACCTCGTATAATACAAGCCTTTGAATGGCTTATTTAAGCTGTTTTGATTAAGGAGTACTTCTATATTAATCGCCGAGGGAACCGGATTTTATCCGAAAGATACTTGATTAGTACTTTAATTCAGCATTTACTTTATTGTACGATCTAACTTAAAATAAGATCAGTACGAACGACACAAACCGATTGCCCTCTTGTTCCTACTAAAACACACGAGTCTCCACTTCAATTCTATGTCTTTGATCAAGCCATGCCAAGGCTCAATGTCGTACGATACAAAGGTTTCAAAGAAGCTCTTCTATCACTTGATCAGACTGGGTGGTATGTTAGAACAGGAGCACAGCCTTCAGTCGGTTCAAAAGTAGCTCTATATACAACGATATTTGGTTTCAAGAAAGAGGATATCGTCTCTTTTCAATCGATAATTCAGCACCAGCTTTTAACGCCTGTTCATAGTAAACAGATGAGTATGTAATATATATTATCTGGGAATTAACAAGATATGGAACAATCGTACGAAAAGCCTATTGCTCAAACTAAAAAACGAAGGAGGGAGCACGCCCTGTCTCTGCTTTGGCCCCTGTTCCTACTGTAAAATGGTTCAAGATCCAAACAATCCTAGTGTTTTTAGAGTAAGTTCTTCTTTGTACAAAGGTTACTTTACTATCATAATTAACTGTAAAATAGCGAGCAAAGCAAGAGGAGCAGGAGCCTGCGGAGAAGAAGGTGAAAACAGATGTTAGTTTAGCTGTGTAAGGGCAAAATATAGTGGCATTTAGAGCTAGATAATATCTAAGGAACTAAATAGAAGGAGGGGAAGAGCTCTCTTATGCTAGGGAAAGAAAATACAGGCTATACTAGATTAGGCAATTCCAACCAACAATGGTCCTATGAGGATTATGGATTCTTCCAAATGGTTCTGCTAGCCAGCATGGCACAGCCAACTTTGTCAGGTCTCTACAGTACATTCCCTACAACGGTATTTTAACCTCAATGCTCCAAGCCGCACAGTGGAATACCTATTCCTTGCAACGAAAGGACTTCGGACATCTCCCGCCACGAGAGGAGCCCTACGGAACACATCTTTTCTCTCATTACCATATCGCAACTCAGTTCCTCTGTTGGCTATATCGGCTGTACTCCATTGGCTCGTCTCACAAAGTAGCTTTCCAGTCAGCATCTCTGTAGGTACCGTCTGGGTTGGTGATAGGAGCAGCGAAAGCTCGACCGTGGTATCTAACTTCACCTGCGGATACTCACCCATTGCAATCCTCCTTGTCATTATCTTTGCACTGCTTATGGTTACTTTTGTCGCCTCATTGGGTTGAAGTGATTTAAATTTAGCACGTCAAGGGTCGGCAGTGCCAGTGCCGCCATCTCATCCGCTTGTCACCCAGTTCTTGGCTCGGAAAAGACAGTAGTGACCGATGCGCCTCTACAATAGGTTTGATGGGCGTGACTGCCAAAGGGATAGGACATTTTGGGTTCTCAAGCGACCAGGTTGCAGCTCCTTACAACGGCGTCTCTTATGTCTGAGGTCTCATTCAATACAATTCATGTAAATAACATTGTTGGTCGGACAGTCCCTTTTGAACCATAGCTGTATTCACAGGGGTTAAGCGTTGAGTAGTGAAATTATTATACTCGCCATGCTTGTTTGTTCAATTCCAGTTCTGTCTTTCCTTTTCTAAACCAAGTACTTTAGAATAGCTCACTACTTGCTAGTTTAAATGTATTAATAAAGTTGAATAAAATGGATGAAATTAAATTAAGTAGTATGATAATAAGAGATGAGTTTAGGTGTTAGTTTTGGTTGCACTGATCGATCGATCGAAAAAGCTAACTATTTTCAAAAATAGACCGTCTATCATAGCTTTTAATGTAGTGGGACGGATTCGCTCGCTAAAGTAGAGTTTCTTCTCCAGAAGAATTTTGTTCATCCCGTAAGGAAATGACAGCTGGTGTCCGTACTACAGAAGATTGATGTCAGCCATTCAGACCCTATATTATATCTGGCGTTGGGGAGGTGCCTTTTTCTGGCTGTCCTTATTTTACACTATCAACATGCAAACTTTGTGTTGCATACTTCTGGGAAGGCGTTTCGGACTAGTGATAATTTAGATTTCTCGTCAGCATCTTCATCAAGAAGAATCTACCTATTGCACTTAATTTCGTAGTCCAGGGGTATGTCGCTGTTGATCTCTTTTCGTCGTCACAGTGAGTCACTCTGGTGCTTACGAACAACAGAATCTGAACTCGACCACGATACAGAGGAGGACGCGAACGTAAAGGCCCTTACAGTGTTGCAAAGTACTATGTTTCTACGATCTGGCTTTGCTGTGAAAGATCGCAGCTGTCGAGGCCAACCAGACTTTCCGACTAAAAGATTCACTTGACCCGAATGGAAGCTCACTACTGAAGTTTCTCGGACCAAAAACTAGAAGTGCAAGTAGCAAGCCCAGAATCCGATGCATACACGTAACCACTCAAAAATCGTATTTGTACACTTCGATTGCATGCCCTACTCAGAACCAAGCTTCTCCTTTGGTCCTGAACCTGAGGCAGAGGCCCTTCAGTCTTCATCGTCGTCGTCTGGAATCCTTCTCCAAGTTCTCCACCAAAGCCTTCGCCTCCTCAAATCCGGGGAACGGATACGCTTTCTCGGCTGCACCTGGACACTTGACTTCAATGACTGGCGTTGTCTCTACTGCTCCAGGACACTCGACTTTGTCGACGTGGTCAACGTTGAGACTCTCTTGGCGTTTTCTTTGACGACTCGAGGCTCTTGGCGCGCAAGTCAGTTCTGTGATTGAAATAGTGATATGTTATTCGATTTTATGTTTGAAGTTCGCATTTTGATTATGTAGGAAGAAACGAAAGAAACGAGAGTGCTGAAAGAGATTTTGTATTGAAGAGATCAGGACTTGATTCACCAGAGGCGAATGTGCTAGAATCACTTGATTGGACTGATTTGGCATCTTTCGTGAATGTTCCACGGCCATAGGACACAGATATCACAGCGAATCCAAAATCAAAAGAACAGAAAGCTATGTAATTCTTCAAATACTGTCTGTATGTAACATTGGTTGCATCAATTCCTCTCTGGAATGATCTTTCTGCATGCTGAAGGAATAGCGCCATCAATAACCGTCGTGGTAAGCTCCGCCTTCAAGGTCCCCAGGATAATACTCCTCTTCACTGAATGCTCCCGGGTATTCTCCCCCTCCAGGCCAGGATAAAACTCTTCCTCGCCGAATCCCTCAGGGTATACCCCTCTACCAAAATCAGGGCAATACTCTTCCTCGCCGTAATCTCCAGGACAATCATCTTCCTCGTAACCTCCTGGGTAGTGGTCCTCCGCCGTAAGAATCCATGGCCTCCCAAGCGTAATGTATTCCGAGGTATGGTATGCGTTGATTGTTCGGGGTTTGTGAGACTATTCATGCCTATAAATTTGGAATAACGACTTGTTATTTCAGGAGTGTGTGTGTGTGAGGTGAATAGAGAAGGGACATGAGAAATATTTATACAGAAGAAGGTGGCAGGAAAGGGATTCTGAGCGGGTTCGCGAATGGGTACGAGATAGGGAATCACTTGATTGACGTTGGAATCCCGTGATGAATGTGCTGCATTCATGATGATCGAGTGCTGTACTCATCCGAAACCACGGTGTGCCAGGCAAAATTGGGAGGGGTGCGGTTCAAGGCATTCCGTAGGCGATGTTCGTGTGGGACGTGAGATCTACAAATCCTCTATCCGGTCGTCGGCGGTCCAGAAATTCAATCCCGAACCGAAATCCTTCTGCCCAAGGCTTTATATCGTATTCCCATATTCCCCCGATCAATCATGCACATCCAGTATATCGAAATTGGTATGGAAAGAGCCTAGCATTCACGATCTCAAGAAAGAGTCAAACTCCATTCCTGTAGCGAAGTATGTCGAAATACACCATGCCCCGCAAATGCCTTTGCATGCAATCAATGAAATCCCATTTCCCGCTCAACCTCACACTGCTCACAACCCCATTCTTATCTCAATCTTCGGGCTTCACGTTCGGACTCGAGGAGGCAGAGAATGTCGTCTTCGCGGACTATGGAGAGGGTTTGTTAGCTCGTGTGCTCGTTTCAATATTCCTTCCTCTAGATTTTCGCGATTCAAAAACTTGATGGGCGTCAAAGGTGGGAAATGATCGTACCTGGGCCCTTGACGTTGCGGATAATGCTTCGGGTGGTATCGTCCATGAACTCAACCCGGACTTGAGTGACACCTCCACGCGAACCTATTCAGTCGCAGGACTCATCAGCTTCCAATTCCTTTGATTCCACTCCCTCAGCTTCCATCGGCGAATGTGAGCATACCAGTGCGGCCCAAAACACGAGTGACTTTGACCAACTTGACGGGAACCTTTGATGAATCCATGTTTGCGGTCTGCATATCATATCGCTGTCAGCATCATATTCTTGGCAAAATATCCGCAGAGAATGAGGGTTTCGTACGTGATGAATGCGCGTGGATTCTGGAGTTTGCGATGAGGTTTCTGGTGATTTGGGTCGGAGTCGTCGTCGTCGTCGATGCGGATGCGAATTTCGAGATTGATTTTCCTTGTGGAATTTTAGGGTTCGCTAAGCTTAGTGCGAAATTTCTCCAACTTTCACGCTAGATCCAAACTGTGTTAGCGCGAAATTGCTAGCTTATGACATCGGGCGTGGGGCAGAAACGGCGGCTTCTGAAATTTATTTATGCGAAGACAAAAACCATCCAGTCATACAATACGCTGTGATCCCCCACGTGTTGAGTTCGTGGACTCTTTTATTTGGCCCAAGAGACGTGATACTGCATCATCACATACTACGAGCAGAATTGGCTGCTCAACTTGCATATATTGAAGCAAGAAGTCGCAGTTCTTGAGCTGCAGGATACCCCGCGATCGGAGCTGTTGTTATCGTCGTCGTCGCATTGAAAAGAAGCGCAACCACCAAGATGGATTTGGTCAATCAGTAAGGTTACACCATTGCAAGATGCCTTTGCTAGGAGGAGAAGGTCCTCATGAACCTTTTACTGACAATCCGGAAAGTTTAGAGGGCAGGCTACTCTTTGCTGTTCCAAAGAGTGAGTCAAGCACCCCACATAAACAACTACACAGGATGGAGCTGACGGGTCAACCGCAGAGGGACGGCTACTCCAATCAGCACTCGACCTCCTCGAGGGTGCAGATATCCAATTCCGCCGTGAAAATCGACTTGATATTGCCCTCGTCAAGAACCTTCCCATCGCACTCGTCTTCCTTCCTGCAGCCGACATTCCCACATTCGTTGGAGAAGGCAGGGTTTCCATTGGTATAACTGGGCGAGACACGGTTTCTGAACATGCCTCCGCCGTCGAAGCTCAGCGACGGGAACGAGCAGAGTCTGGAAACTCAACGCCAACGGAGGACTTGGATAATGTTGGGTGTGAAGAGGTTATGGACCTGAGCTTTGGAGCTTGTAAACTACAAGTTCAGGTGCCGGAAAAGGGAAAGTATGTTGAGTCGAAAGATTTGATTGGAAAGAATATTGGCACAAGTTTTGTTCACCTGGCGGAGGATTATTTTGCTGCTTTGGAGGCGGCACAGGATGGAAGTAACGGAGAGAAGGTTGGGAAGAGGAAGTTGAGGACAAAGATCATTGAGTTGAGTGGGAGTGTGGAGGCTGCTTGTGCTCTTGGTGTTGCAGATGGGATTGTGGATCTCGTTGGTGAGTATGCCTCTAAAATTGGAAGGATACTACTGACATTCCTCAGAATCCGGAGAGACAATGAAGGCTGCGGGATTGAAAGCAATTGATACAGTGGTGTCGAGTACAGCCGTCCTGGTCAAGTCAAGAAATCCCACAAATCCAGCACTAGTCGACCTCATCGCTTCTAGGATATTAGGAGTTATCAGTGAGTCTCGCTCTACCCTTCCCCTTCACCGCTGACATCCTCTAGCTGCCCAGAAATATATCCTTTGTCAGTACAACGTCCAACGCTCGAAGCTTGCAGCAGCAACGAAGATCACTCCCGGAAAGCGAGCACCCACCATCAACGCGCTGGAGGCAGAGGGCTGGGTTGCTGTCAGCTCGATGGTCGAAAAGAAGCAAATCGCTACGGTTATGGATCGGTTGACAGAAGTTGGAGCAACGGACATTTTGGTGCTGGCTATTGCGAACACGAGAGCTGGTTGAGGAGGTTGAATACCCACATAGATCGAATGAGCTTATGGCGCTGTTTAATGGATGGATAGACAAGACCAAAATAATTTAAGGATGAATCGATACTTTCACCTCCACTTGAGTGCCTGTCCTTCCCTTGGTTTACTGTGTCAATGCCTCCACGTGATACTTCCCAGAGTGCGAACGAAAGTCCGCGGAGGCATTAATGATAGAATCATGAGTGCAGCTTTCGAGAAAGTGGAGTCCATGCTTTGGCTGAAGAATGTTGAGAGGCGGGGTGTGGAAGGAGGGTGATGAGGGATGGTAAAGACTCATGAGTATTAGACACGTCGTCGATGGATTGCATTTGCTATCCAACTGTCGCTGGAAGATGTTAACTGCAGAATAGGTAATTTTCGATTCCTTTTGAGCGTTTGTGATAAAGTAATTTTGAGCTGGGGATCGAGAAGCGCGAGCCCTCGCTTCTAAATAGTATAAACCTATTTCCCGTTCGTCTAAGATCGCTGATTGGTGGCCGGTCTAAGATCGTTGATTGGCTATGATTTTTAGTGTTAGATTTAAAGTATACTATTAGCTAAGAAGCTAGCTCTTATATCGGCGCTTTTAAGCTCCGATTACACGTGAGGAACACTAAAATTAAGATCACGATCAACTTAAGTTTATTAATTTATAACTCTATTAATTTTGATCTAAATTTTTTAATTTTAAATTATAATTATTATCTTAATTAACTTTCTAAATAGAATTTAACTCTATACTCCTATAAGTATTATAATACTACTTAATTTAGATTAGAAGGCAAGATTATATCTTAAATAGTTATAATTTTAATAGTCCTCGTATTTAAAGCCAATAAAATCTCTTTATTCTTTTTACTATTTAACTGTTCCTTTAGCTCTAAGATAATACTTTTCTAATAACCTCTCCTTAGTCTTTAATACTTATAGTCTTATATTATTTCTCTCCCCCTACTCTTAGTTAGACATTATTCTTATATATTATAGTATATATAGCATACATATTTTATTACTAGTTTCTATTTCTTTCTTTGATTAATAGCTAAAGTTAACTTAGTCCTCCCTTAAAAGTAATACTCTTATCTAAAAATTATATATACTATTACTCCTATATCTATTCCCTCTCCTAAATACTACTACTATCTTATCTAATATAGTTACCTCTTTAATAAGAACTATTAATATAAATCTTAATGCTCTTGTTCCTCCTACCTTAAGCCTTTTCCTTTCTAAAAAGGATTCTCCCTATAGAGTATCTAAGTTCTTTATCTATAAGTTCTTTAGCTTAATTAATATCTTTGAGATCTCTATAACTAGTAGATTTATCTTTAATATTATAGGAGATATAATTATAGACACTAGTAAGAAAGCGGCTATTATTACTTATAATCTTACTTAAGAAATATAAATTAATAGTATTATAAATAAATAGTTCTTAAAGCCGGGTAACTACCTAGTTATAGATAGCCAAGCCTTTATTATTAGTACCTTGATCTTATATAATTTAGGTATAGAACGACGTTAATTCTATTTGACTATTTATTCCTTTTATTAGTAAGTCTAATCCTATCTCTCTATATCTTACTACTCTTCTTAATATTTATAGTATTAAGGGATCTAAAATCAATAGTATACCTAAACTATATATATCGCTATAGTTGTCTTTTACTAAATATATTACAAAATTCATTTAAATAGAGGGAAATATATTTAAGGGCTTCGATACTATTATAAGAGTATATAATAATAGTGGCCTAAATAGTCCGATAGTTGCTAAAGGGATATTAATTCCTATTCGAGTCCTTATTTAACAAAATAAGCGATAGAGGAGCTTTTAAACCCCTAGTATTAAATTATTAGTTATAGTTACTAGAGTATAGGTAAAATAAGTATTTAGTTAAATAACTACTTTCATAAGAATAATAGATTTTCTTATAGTACTCTTAAAGGAGATTATTAATTTTACTAATATTTTAATATATATTAGAGTATCTAATACTAGATAAAATAGTCTTCCCTAAATACTAACTTTTAAATATCAACAGGGCCTTAAATCTTCGACTTTTAGTACTCCTAGTAAGCTTTCTCTACTCCTTTTTAGTAATCTCTTTAAGGCTAGTTCTTCTAAAGTATTAATATTAGCTCGAGTTAAGAGTTCTACTACTACTTAATAATTAGTTGACCTAGAACCTTCTCCTACTATAGTATAAGAAGACTATAGCTCTATTAGTAGTTCTATAAAGGAGTTTATAGATATTAAAGTATTAAAAAAGATTAATAGGTCTAATAATAAAGATAATACTAAAGGCAATAATCTATATAATACTAATAATCCTCCCCTAAAGAAAAAGGCGAAGTATAATTTATAAAAGAAGAATTAAGTACTTCTTATATAATTTAGTCTTTAGTAATTACTTAATTATAGTTTAATTTATACTCTAGTCTATTTATATTATAAAACTTATATTAATTCTAAAATTCTTTAAGGCTAATTCTTATAACTTTAGTTTACTTATATACAAATTATATCTACTTTATCTCTACTAAATACTCCTTTACTTCCTTTATATTTTAGATATTAATATCTTCTTTATATATAAGTAATCCTATACTATTAGGGTTTCTTATATCTTATTTCTATATATTAACTACGTCTTATAAGTTATTTAAATCTTACTAAAATAAAGTCTTAGTTTTTATCTTTAACTATTAAAATCCTTATCTTAGTTAAGACTTAAAATAAGATATCTTACTAAACAGATATCTTTTCCTTCTTTATATATAAATTATTAGAGGTTATTACGATTCCCTATACTATCTTTCCCTATATCAAATTATATTTTATATCTTTCTCTATTAGTACTAGTATAATTAGCTAACTATCTAGCCCTATATATCGAAATCCCTACCTCTATTAGAACTTATAATAAGACGCTTTTCTTAATAAATATATCTTTATTTTTATATATAAATTATTAAGTATTATTAGAGTCCCTTAAACTACTTATCCGAGTATTACTTACATTTTAAATCCTATTATATTAGGTATAATTAGCTGACTATCCGGCCTTATATATCAAAATCCCTATCTTTATTAAAGCCTATAATAAGATACTTTACTTAATAGATATATCTTTACTCTTTATATATAAATTTTTATACTTAAACTCTAATATACTATAATATTATCTTATAGTTTTCGTTCTTAGTTTATATATATACTATTATTTTACAGATATAACTACTAATAAGATTTATACTATAGTATATTAGTATACTTTTTTAGGCTTAGTTTTAGACTCTCTTATAGAGTTCTTTTGTACTCTATAATTCTTCTCTTCTTAGATATTAATATATTTATAATTTTATATTAATTTATTATTTAATTCGATAAAAACTATCCTATATCTCTATTTAGAGTTTTAATAGTATAGCTTTAACTCTTTTAAGCTTAAGATATAATTTCTCCTTAAATTAGATTTTACTTATAATATAAGTTTCTTAAATTACTCCTATAGTTCTAAGTATTATATCTAAAGTAATTATTATATATTATTTTTTCTTTCTTTCCCTTTAAAATAAAGGTATAAAACTATATATTAAGATTAATATTATTACAGATATTTTATTTATATATATATATAATAAATTTCCTTTCTTTAGAATTACTTAATTCCTCTTTAAATAACGTTTTTTCTCTAATACCTTCGAGACTTTAACTTTACTTTATAACTAATAGATCTATTAATTAAAATACTCGAAGACTCTAAGATAATACTATATAACAGAACGAAAATAAATGCCGCTAATTCAAAAAAAGGTAGACCTTATAATCTTAATAACGTCTATAAATATCCTCTCTACCCTCTGCCCTACTAAGTTATATAACTTAACCCTAAATTCGCTTTCTAATAGATAGCTTTATTAATACTTAAGTTCGATAAGCTTAAACTACTACTATAGTCTAGAATTATATCGCCCGAATATATTATATATAACAAGACCTGCCTCGAAACAATATACTTCTATAGTATTTAAGATTAAAGTATAGGACTATTTCTCTATTCAAAGCTAGCTAAACACTCTAATATAGTTACTATTATACTAAACTCTTAAATACTCTAAAGATTAGAGAGAAGTATAGATTCTGTTATACTAATAGCTATAAATCCTATATTCCTAATCTCCTTAAGTATCCCCTACCTTTTAAACGCTAGCTAAATAATAACTATAAGAACCTATAGCTACTCTAGTAATAGCTTAATAATACCTTTGCGTTTATATCTCTATAGTAAGCTAGTAGTCTATCTAAGAGCTTTATTAGACTAGTAAATATTATTATTTTAGAGCATAGCTATTACTTCCTCTCTAAGTTTTACCCAGACTCTAGTCAAGAAGATAATAATAATACTATATCGATTAAGTAGTTCCTCTTTAATCAAAAGGGCTATAAGTAATATACTAAGTAAAATAATATACCTATAGATATAGTCTTAAAATAAAAGGCTCTTCTTAAAGAGATTAATCCCTATATTTAATAACTTCGAACTACTATAAAGATAGTAGTTAATAGTAATTATAATATCACTACTCTAGAGATCAAAGGATAATAGGAATTCAATTTAATAATAGAACAACTTAGTTAATTCTCTTACTCTTTATTATTAATAACTTAATAATAAATAATACTATTACCTTTATAAAGAGAAACTTTACTATTATAAAACTTAGAGATTAAAATATAGGAATAAGTATCTAATAAGGAGATTAATTCGATTCTTAACCCTTATAACCTTCTTAAGCTAATACTAAAGAAGTTTAGGTTCTAGTATAAAGATAGGACTAAATTCAAATTTATAAACTTACTTAGCTTACTCTATAAGCTATAGTAGTATCTACTACTACTACTATATAGTTAGCCTTATATAAGATAGAGAATTAAGACGAAGATTAGTATTAAGATATATACTCTTATAGAGTAAGTATAATATCGAGTTCTCTATAAACCCCGTTTTCGATTTTTTAGATACTTAACTAAAGAGTATCTTTATAATACTTAATATTATATTAAGGAAAAGAGATTAAATTTTATTCGAGATAAAAGAACTTCTTAAGTCTAACTCTCTTCTTAAGTAGTTAGCTCTAATAATCTAATCTTTTATAATAATAAAAACACGCCTAAATTTACTAGAAAACTCCCTTGAAACTTTATTAGTTCTTAAGCTTAGTTATCTGAAAGAGTTATAGATATACTTACTATCTATAGGTCTAAAGAGAAACCTTTATTATTTATTATAATAATATTTAATCTAAAATAGCTAAAGATCTAAGAGTTACTTTACTTTAATTAAGATCTTTATAATATTTTACTTAATATTTATAGAGTCTTTTACACTCGACTTTAGACTTTTATTAATACTCTTTAAAGTAATATCTTTAGGGATTTAATATATATTATTTATATTATTAAATTCTAAAAGAGAGGATATCCTTATACTTATATCCTTTATAAACTTTAACCTAAGTTTCCGATCTCCGTAATTAATAAGATTATATTAACTAAACTTTTAGACTAAGTCGAGGATCTTAAACTATACACTATAGTTAAGAGCTATATAATACATAGTAAATCCTATCTTAATCTTAATAAAAACAGCTATAGTAAACGATATAATCGGCGAGATAAAGGGGAATATTACTATAGCTTCTCTTATTTAGTTAGACTAATTACTAAGATCAATAAAAATAGCTATATTAAGTATAGGCGTTATAAAGAAGAGAATACTTAAGTAGTACTATATATTTCTCTTCTCTTAAAGAAATTTAACTATTATATTATAGTTAATATATACTTTACTAT